>VUYV01000826.1:62516-115398 GCA_008711295.1 Anarhynchus alexandrinus | reverse complement strand
AGCAATTCTATGATTCTATGATTCTTTCCACCTATCTCCCACCGCCTGCCCCAGAGGCATTTCACAGCTTCTCCCGAGCCGCCCCCAAGCACGTTTCCCTCCATCACCGCTCCCCTTCGCTCTTCCACCAGCTCCTCCCCTGTTTTTATCTGCATACCATTCATCGCACTCAGCCCTTGCGCTGTCATGCAAAACTGTGAGGAATGAACGGAGTGATAAAGCAGCCGGAGCCAAAGCATGGAGGCTGCGAAGCCCCTGGTTATATTTCGGAGCCATAAATTACACCCTTCAGCAATGGGTTAAGTAGGTCATTAAAAAGTGAAAACACTGGAAAAATGTTCAAAAAGCAGCACCCCTTTCGTCTCCCCTCCTCCCTCACTGCAAGGGACCAAAATCACAACCACCTTACTTGTGTGCTGGGATGCGGTCATTTATGCCCGGTATTTTTGGCATTGCCTTGGCCGGGGCTGTAAATTTTTATTACTCTGGCTGAGCTGACACCCTGCCAGGAAAGTTTGTTATGGGATAAGGTGAGTTACCCCGGTGTGGGGATGTGGGGTGGGTGGCTGGTGCATGGCCGGGGGGATGGCAGGGACTGCGTGCGACATATTGGCTGGAGCTGGAAATTATCTGTGTAGTCTCGGGTCCGTTTCCATAGTGGCTGTCAAGCTAAGGGGCTGCGAGATTTGGGAAAGTACCATCCCCTGAGCAGAAATGTGGGAGGAAGAGGTGATGAGCAGGTCCTCAGAGCTAACACAGGTAAGGACCGGAAAAGATTGGTCCACAGGTACAGCCTGGTACTTTCCAGTAAGTTATAGCTTATAAATCATTTTGACAAACTAATTAAAGCGTGTATGTGCTATGATTTATAATACCGCCTCTCGCCTGTAATACCCGAGACCATAGTGCCTCTGGATACAGTGGTGTATACAACCAAGGGAAAAGCAGTCTGAGATACAGCTGAAGAAGCTGTTCTTGCCCTTGTACCATGAAGCCCTGAACCCAGAACGACTCCAGATCAAAGGTACTATTGTGAATCAACGCTGCTGCAGGTTGGGTGACTCCATTACAGCTGAGGTTTGCTGAGATCAGAGTCTCCATCGCCCGTCAAAAAGTGGGGCTTGGTTGTCTGACTGCATCCTCTGTGCTACTTGAGAGGGAATCGTGAGGAAGACAGGATAAAAACTGAGGGCACCTTCTTAAAACCACACAGCATTAAACTAGAGAGGAGTCCTGTTGCAGAGGCAATTACACAAATGCACATATGGACTGGGAGCTTAGCCTGACCTACAACTTTCAGTGATGGGCAGACATCGTTATTAGACCAGACCGCATGCTGTGGAGGCCAGCTGAAAACATCAGAAGAGCTGTTTACTCTTCGGCTTTGCTCCATAGAGTCATAAAAGGGAGAAATACAGTAATTTAGCATCGGACTAGTCCTTTGGGTGGAAGAAGAGTATTGGCCCTGGGGGTTTAACAAGGAGGTGACCTGGAGAGTTTGGACAGAAGGGAATGGCACCTTGTTAATGTGCAGCGTTGAACCACATAGGTCTTCATAAGGTTTTATTTTTATTGTGGCCCCTCTAAGGCCCAGTCCAAAAACTAATAATCCAAAATTATTGTAGGAGGCTATTTTACTGGGGAAGAAAAAAGTATACAGGATTCAGAAATACTGCCAGATCTTCTCTAAGAGAAAAAGATGCAATTTCTCAACAGCTTCATCTAGACCACCCTTTGAGGAGATGCCACATGTACCTTGAGATCCTGGCCCTCTGAATAGCCAAGGCAGGGATGGGAGGCATGCATTGGTGGTCCCACCTGGGCTGTGCCCCCTGCTTTCCTTTCCAAGGAAGGCAGAAAGGAGTAGGAGGAGAGGGGAAGGGGGGCTTAGCCCAGCATGAACTCAGGACATGGCCAGGAGATGACCACCACATGCCAAATCAGCAATGCAGGCAGAACAGCTCAAGAAATGAGGAACTATTTTAAGGAGGAAAATGAGGCAATTTGGCTCTAAATTATTTGACTGGCCCAAGTAACAGCAGAAAGACTAGGTTGGGAGCTTGCTTTTAAATTTCCCCTTTATTTTGGTCTAGACTTGATCAGTTCTGTAATATACACATTCATATCCTTCTCCCCTTCCAAATCATCTGCCAGTGAGTGACATTTCAGTGGAGTGGCATCCTACTGGTATATAAATGAAGCTTTCATACATTCTTGGAAGAGGTAGTCGTCTTCTGAGATTCTTGGAATTCAAGTCAAACACCAAAAAAAAATTATTTTTTTAAACCTGCAAAACTCCTTTTTTTCCTAACAGATGCTCTATGCAAATGTTGAAATAAGTATATTAATATCAAGCTCAGCCATCTGTTTAAATAATTTCTCAGGGGAAAAAAAAAAAATTGCAGCAAGAGTGACATGAAAAAATAAAGCTGGGTAGCAGGTTTCAACAGGGTATATCCCGTCAGGTTACACGGACTCATGAATGAGGCAGTCGCTGCGTGGAGCAGCCCCACGTTCGGCAGAACTGGTGGTTTTCCAGCGGCAGCCCCAAGCGCCGCACCTTGCACCGCTATCGCTGCAAGATCCCCCTCTACCACGTTAGTTTTAATTCCTAGAAGGCCAGGATGCTACTCAGTTTTCCAGCGTATAAAGGGCCTGATCCAGCATCCAAAGGCAGTCGGCTCAGCTCTCCATCCCCAAGTTCCCTTTGGAGTTGATGGAGAGATATAGGCACTTTTAGGATATGAGTCATCTGCCATGCTTTGGGATGAGCTGAATCATGCCCTGAGCTCTCGGGGCAGGTGTGTGGGAAGGCTACAGGGCAAGGGAGGAGCCTCCCAAATATCCTAACCTTGCTGCTAGGTGGGAGGGAGGAGGTCAGATCTGGGTGGGCATCGTGACGCGCCCTGGGTGCTGTGGAAACGTTGTGGAAGTCAAACCCTCTCCAAGAGCAAGGTTGGAGGGTACGCTGCCTTCCTCTGTCTTGGGGCCCTGCATTCCCACAGGGGTCCTCCATCCTCAAGTAGGGCATGGCAGTGATGGATCCATGACCTGCATATTTGCTCCCCAACCCTGTTGGGTGCCCCCCACCAGCAGGTCCCCATAGGTGCTGAGCAACACCGGGGAGCACAGAGTGAGCAAACCTGCCCGGTGGGAGGGTGCTACTGCGCAGCCCACGCAATCAGTGTGAAACAAACCTCCAGCAAGGCGAAGGCTCATTAAAAATAATCAGCAGCCCTTTCAAGCTGCGGGAAGCGGTGCTGCTGAATGGAGCCACTCTGAATGCGTGCAGATGAGGAGAGCAGCTGCGTGGAGTCGGTGAGCCTTGCAAGCGTGGTGGGGCTGAGCATCCCCAGGGCTGGGGCCTGCACCCTGCAGGGGACCTGCTTCCCGTCCCTGCCTCTCCCACCGGCTGTGTCTGGACCTCCACCTCCCTCTCTGTAAGGCAGAGGTGGACTTAAGCTGATCACAGAATCATAGAATGGTTTAGGTTAGAAGGAACATTAAAGATCATCTAGTTCAAACCATCCTGCCACGGGCAGGGACACCTCCCACCAGACCAGGTTGCTCAAAGCCCCATCCAACCTGGCCTTGAACAATTCCAGGGATGGGGCATCCACAGCTTCTCTGGGCAGCCTGTGCCAGTGCCTCACCACCCTCACAGTAAATAATTTCTTCTTAATATCTAATCTGATGTCTCCCAGTGGGAAGACCTGCAGGAGAGGCAGCCATTAATGTGATGTTACGTGCTCCAAGCACCACTTTCCTGTTCCCAGTGTGACTCCCTCCATGTCCCAGGGTTTAGCATCAGGCCCAAGCACTTGTCTGAACTCTTCCTGGATGGTGCTGAAGTGAGGATGAGGAGATATATATCAGCCAAGGCAAGACAGGGAGTTGAATTGACCTCCATAAATCCTCTCTCTCCAAACACATATGAAAGAGNCCCCCCCCCCCCCCCCATCCTCTTCAAAGATTCTCTCTTACAGAAGATTTTGGGGGCTGGGTGGTGGCCATCAGCAGCATGTGAGGTGGAGGGTGTCACCCAGCCTGAGAGATCGGTCCTCAGCCATGGGGGGATGCACCCCTCGCCCATGGTGCCCCAGCAGAGAGATGATCACGCTCCGCCCATCGCTCCCACCTCATTGCATTAATTCAGCCTGGACCTAATCAGCTTATTCCGGTTCTTCTTTGGGTTTTTACAGCTGCCAAAAAAAAAACCCCAAAAAACTCATTCATGAGGCATGCAAGTGTAGCTCAGCACCCCTGACTTAGGGAATGGGTGGTGGAGATAGGTCCCAATGCAAAGCCAGCCTCAGTGGCCAGGTCCCTGATAGGAGTTTCATGGACAGCTCTTAGTCCAGAGGAGAAATTTTCTGCATGTTTCTGGGCAGATCAGACAAGGCGTTCAGGAGGCTAATGAGGCATTGAGGAACTCCGCTGGGCTTGGCTCCCGGGCTGTTTTTCTAGCTCATTTTTGCTTTGGCTCATAGTTCCCAAAACATCCATCCACCCCTCAAAGCCCAGGCAGGTCTGCAGGGGAACGATGCCCTTGGCTCACTTTGGGGAGGGCGTTATTTTCCCACGTAGAGGTGAGTCTGCATCTGACATCTGTACTTGAAAACAGAATGGGTCAGGGCCGGCTTTCTGCACCGCACAGCTCACATCCTCACCTTCCCACTATCCCAAACGGGGCTGCAGCGTCCTGCCTGCGTGTTGGGAACGACATCTCCGTCTTTGGGAGAATTAATTGGTCTGGGACAACGCACATGCCATGGATCATGCTGTGGGTGGTCACAGAAGCCTGTGCTCTGGCCCTGGGCTTGTTTAGGTTAATGGCCTGGACGTAGTTGATGTGCTTTTAAGACAGAGAAAAAAGCCCTTAGAAGCCAATATAAAAAGGCCCTTTCAGGACCCTCCTGCATATTATCATTTAAACCTAAGTCCCTGCGTTAGGCCAGCACGGTGTGCTACAGCATCATCCTCAGCAAAATTAAGCAGTAGCTGTTGACCCGTCCCTGCTCCACACTTTCCAGTCCTGAGGCGCAGAGCAGAAACCCACAGACCTTGTCGAGCCTAGAAGTGGATTTGCACTCGCTCAGTCTAACTTCGAAGTGGCCACCATGCACGAACTTCCATCTGGTGGTCATGGTTTGTTTGAGTTATGTCAACTTCTTTTAGAAGGATAACTGACCTTGATCAAAAGACCAGAAAAGCTGTCTAATTTTTATCTTCTTTCCTCATAAAGGTACAGTGACGTTAAATCGGTAAGGTGCCAATGACCCGTGTTGGGGAAGACACATTTGAAGCTGCACGTGAAGGTAGATAAACACAGTATTTTACTGTGTAAGGGTGGGAAAATGGCTCTTTTAGTTACCTGTCTTTAATCTACGTGATAGATTTTCCCTTTGGAAGCTGAAACATCTGCTTCATTTTTTGGACCACTCGCCCCACAGCACCAACCTCAGGAAAGTAATTCCAGTGGTGTCAGCTACGAATAAATGACCTTTAGTTCTGGGGAAACAGCATTAGTGGGACCTCACATCGTGTCCAGAGCAGTATGTCAGGAGAAATGAGGCTTGCAGCTGAGGAATTCAGCTGACAGTGCAGCCGCAGTGTCATTTCATCCCATGCTGTTGGGAGAAATGGGCCAGCGCCATTATTTGTGCATCATCCCGCTGCTATAGATGTCTTGCAAGTAGAAAGGAGCTAGCGTACCTGCCACAGCCACCCCAGAGTTTCTCTTAGTGAATGGCCACCTGGTGCTGGATCCAGCATGATGGGCCATACGTCCCATCAGCATCTTATGATTGTCTCTAAACTCAACCTCTAAAGCACAGTCCCAGGTGGGACCTACCCTCAGGTCACCACCCCATGTTGAATCCAGCCAAACAGCAGCAAAGTCCTCCGGGCATGGAGTAACCATGAGTAGAAGCCACTCATAGCCATCAGTGGAAACATCTTAATCTTCTCCACCCCCTGCCTAGTTTGGCATGCAAATCTCTCAGTTCTGATGACACTGCTTGAGTAAGGCCATTGCATCACCACAGAGATCCCAAAGGAGGGAGACTGGAGCAATGCAGCAATATCAGCCCCATGGGTAGCAGCACCCCATGTGATGCCACGTGGGTGGGATTTTCAGAAGAGTCAGAGCATCTTCTCAGCTAACATTCAGGAGAGCTGATTTGCCAAGGGAGAGCTTGGCCAAAGCTTTGAGGCCCAGAGGAGCCGTGTTACCACCCCCACCCCACCACCTCCCGTGTCTTCTGCGCTCTCTCTCTGTGGAAATAGCCGTTAATTACCAAAACGGCACAGTCCTACCTGCATCTGGGTGACAGTCACCTCGGGGAGCCCAGGTAAGATCTCACCACCCAGAGTGAGGTGCCAGTTCCTCTCTCCCAAAGAGAGAAAAAGCAGAAAGGGCTCAGAGCCCTCCCAGGGACCTCAGTGATGTGCCTCCAGCTGGGGGGGAGTGAGTCCAGCCCTGCGATCCCACCCCAGACACACATACTGTCTTCCTGCATTGCATCTGCCCTGCAGAAAGCCCCATCCCATCTTCTTTGCTTTTAGCTGCAGAACACAGCTGAAACCTCTACTGTGAGACCGGGGCTGAGAGACACCAGAGATCAGAGAGGTGAGAGAAGCAGCAGGGAGCAGCTTTTATTTACTGCAACCACAGGGAAGGGGAAAAGATGAAGCTTTCCTGCCCAAGGAAATTTTTTTATTTCTTTTTTTTTTTTCCTGAGACGCAAGATGGACGATTAAGGAATTTCCCACCCTGTTTGCAAAGGAGATGAGCAATTTATGTCCCACCCTCTGGGCAAATTTCAGTGCAGGCGATCACAGATGCCATTCAAAACCATCCCTGGGGTTTCCCTTGCACCTGAAGCTTCTTCCCTCATCCCAAACTTTTTCTCATTCACCCCAGCATGGATGAGAGCGATTGCTCATGAGGTAACAGCATAACCCAAGAGGCTCAGCCTCTGTCTGCAAATGCACGTTAGAAATTTCCCCCGCGCACTGCGGCTAAACCGAACCACTCTGGGCTGAGACAGAACCAGCTTTCATCAAATATTAAGCGAGTGCAGATTATTCTTTTTTTTTTTTTCCTCATTTGGGGCTTTCTTGATCTCTGGTCATACAGTTCTGTTCCTCTTCCTTCAAGGTGGTGAAGGAGATGCCTAAAATCGGTGCAAAAAAGGCATTTTCCAAGTGAGAAGTCCTGGGAAGGAGGATTATTTTGATGCCAAAGCCGCCACGCGGGCTGTCACACTCGTCCCTGCTCCTCCCCGAGCTGTCTGCGGCTGATCGCAGCCCCAGATCCTGACCGTGAAGCCGCTGGTGTTGCTCGATGGGTCACCAGAGCCTTTACCTCATCACTCCTGTGAGTCATCTTGACTCTTTTTTTATTTTATAGAGCAAAGGCAAGGACTGCCAGGCTGGAAGCAGGAGAGCACACGCAGCAGTAACAGGGCCAAACAACCCCTCTAACGTTAACAGCAGGTGACAGATTTTTGGTTGCGGCTTGTTTTCCCTTTCCCCATCACCCCTTTCCCAGCGTGCCTCCAGTGCCCTCTGCTTTGGGTTTCATTGTGTGGGTTTGTTTTATTTTAAAGCAAAATAAAAAAGCACGTTTTACACCATCCGCACATGCAAAAATAGCACAGGGAGCCTTGAACAGAAGCCGCATTATGTTTGGAGCGGGTTCCTCCTGCCAGGCATGACGTTGTCGCTCCTTTCCAAGTCTTGGCGTGTTTCAGAGAGCGTCCATCCTTCCTGCCGGCGCTCAGGACGGCCGGGGCCAGGAACCCGACAGCTCCGCTCGCGGCTGCGCACGGTCCTGTGCAAACCCTGCGGGCAGCCGGCCACGGCATGAATCACAAGCCTCGTTTGCTCTTGCAGGTTCAGGCTTCTGGTGGGATTGAGGCTATTTTCGTCCCATCTTGGCTTATCCAAGAGAGGTGGGTTGTCCTACAGCCTCTGATTTTAGCCTCTTGAGGATAAATCGCTTTGTCCCAGGCTTCCAAAGCCTTTAGAGATGAAAATAGGTGGTTTTGTTATCCCAGTAAAGGCTAGATAAAACCAGGCATGTGTAATTTCAGCCCCTCACAAGGAGGTGCCCATGGAGACCAGAAGCAGCATAAGATATTTACTACCTCGGGCTTACAGTCCCTAAGGCCCACAGGTCCCGTGGGGTGTGACAAGCTGTCTGGGTCTGACTATGGACACCTACAGTTGAGCGACTGGGTGCTCAGTGGACAAAACCAGGTGCTGCTGGGGGTGTGATCCATCTGGCCTATTTTGGACACCTAACTCTTGGCATTCACTAGACCTCTGTGGCCTGCAAAGGGAGATGACATGATTAAATCCAGTGCCGGTGCCCATCCAGGACATCCTGCCCTGTGTGCCTGGGAGAAGCAAACGGAGGTGACAAGGAGACACCTAGACACCAGCCGGGGCGTTTGTTCCCATCCCCACGCAGGAGACCAGAGCGACCCAGAAATAGCACATACGCAGAGCCCGGTGCAAGGAGAATGGAGGCCCAGGCAGCAAAATATCTCCGCAGAGCTCTGGACCTTTGAGCACATGAGGTATTAGGATATTCCCTACCATTTGAGCGCATAAATATTATGCGCATAAATATTAGGCTGCAGTGAGGAGGAGAGAGATGTCTGCGCTGTCGGCACCCTGGGGCAGGGAGCAGGAACGGGGCCGTGGCGTACATCCCGGTACAGCCCTGTGTTGGGCACAAAACCATCCACGGGCTTGGACAGCAGCACCGAGCATCCCTCGGGGGGGTTCTGCTTTCGCACGGCAGCTCCTCAACAGAGGCTGGCCCTGAGGTTTCCCGCTTGTGGTCCGGACTGAGACACTTAGCAAATCCCACGTAGCTAATTACACTCCAGTTCAATGCCTCGTAGCCTCTGGTACAGTTTCTTATGTTAATTAGCAGTACCCAGCAGGGGAGCACGCATCCCCACCGTGTCTTGCTCTCCCCTTGCCACAAGTGAGAGATGGAGACTGCTGATGGGAGCTCTCCTCCATGTCCCATGGAGATGGGAGAGGGGGACACGCTCCACCACACGGCTGGATTTGCTGCAGTCATTTTGTTTGTGGTACCAGAAGCAACCGGGTCAGCAGGGTAGAAAATGTCCATTGTCAGGACCTTGCACACAGCAGGAAAACTCACGAGATGAGTTATGGTGTGGGCAGCCAATTGCAGAAGGAACAGACATCCCTTCTCCTTGGGCCAAATCTTCTGTCCATCTTCCCTATGGCATTACCACACTGTGGTGTTTCCCGTGGGCTGAGCAGCTTGTAGCACCTTTGAGGGTCTGCCTGTGCATTAATGTAGTCAAGATCAATCTTCTCCTGGTCCTGTGAGGGCCAGCTTAGCTGGCAGCATCTGAAGCCCCTTGACGACACGTGAAATCTAAGCAGGCACAGGTGGGGAACAAGCAACCACTGAGTTTGCTGCAAAATCATTACTTCTTGGCTTGGGAGGAGGAGACTGGAGGTAGATGACCTCCTGCTGGCATGATCCCAGCAGCTCCTTGGCTCTGAGCACACAGATGGTGGCATGCGGCAGGGGGAGGGCTTGCATACAACTGCAGCCATGAAATAGAGGTGCCTGAAGACCTGATGGGCTGAAAAGCCAGTGGAGTGAGTGTGGGTCTCAGCTGCTCCAAGCTCACCTGCATTGATGGCTCCAGGATGGTCAAAAGGAGTTGAACATACCTCATGGGGCACCTGCAGCCAAAACACCTCTTCTTTCAGCCAGGAGATGGTCAGACACAAGGGCTCAGACCCAAATCACTTGGCTGGTGGTCACTCAGACTGGGTCTTCGGTTCCAGAGGAGAAGTGTGTGACATTGGTACCTAACCCCAACAAGGCACTAGAGGCCTGGGGGAGGCAGAGGGGACCTGCAGACTGGCAGACTTGGATGCAGTGTTGCAATGAAAGCTGGAGAGCAGCAGAGCAGGGAGCATTGGTCTGGACCTGTCCTCTCCTCAGCAGCAGGAGGAGAACATCCCCAACTCGTGACCACCAGTTCTCCAGAAACACATCCCCTTTGTGAGCATCTGCAGTGAAAGGGAGGCGGGGTCTTTCCCTACAGACCTCTCCTCCCACGGAGGGCTGCAGGGACCTGACCATTTCTACCAGCTAAAATCCAGCCAAACAGCTGTCGGAGTCCTGCATGGTGAAAAATCCCCCAAATCCAGCCTGCAGCTAGTTAAACCCCACTAATACCCGCAGGCACCCGCAGCATGGGGAGGCCCTGGGCCACCCACTCGCCAGCGAAGTGGTCCTGTCATGGCTCCCTCGCCATCTGGCTCAGAAAGCTGCAGTCGTTGCCTCTCTCCACCCCACTCCACCCCAACCAATTTTTTTCTTTTCTCCTTGGATTAAACAAACCCTGCGGTGTTTCCAGCGTGACTAATTCCGTAATGACAGCAATATCCCCTGCCTCCCGTGCAGCCCAGGAAGGTGCCAAGCGCCATTAACGTGCTGGTACACATTGCTATTGCATAATCAGCTGGATCTTCCCGGGGGAAAATGAGCTGAATTAGACAATCTCCTTCGCTGGAATAGCAGGGACCAATGGGGATTTCCACGAGAGAGAGTGTTATAAAAGGAAAATCCATATGATGCCGTCAGAAACAGTCTTGAAAAACTGCTGTTGTCTGACAAATGCCAAAAAGGAGTCTGTAACTCCATGTAACACACATTTATGTGGCTGTGAAAGCGAAGGGGCTCTCTGCTTCAGTCCTCCCATGCTTCACATGCCGTTACTCTCACACCCTGCGTGGTTCTGTTCTTGTCTTCACCCCAGGACTGAACCTACGGCAAAGGGTGCAGTAGGGTTCATCCAACACTGCTTGAACTAAGTTGAGTCAAAACATTGCCCGTGTATCTGTTCCTCCCCCTGGGCTGCTAAAGGAAAGTCTGGACAGCCCTGGGACCACACCTGGAGAGGCTGAGCACAACCCCCAGAGAGATGGTGAGATGCCGGCATGGTGCTTTGCCCCTCGGATACCCCATCTCTGCAGGGAGGGGTGGTGTGACGTGGTGTGTGACAGGTGGCTGTCACATACCAAAGAAAAGGACTGGCTTGCCCTCTGTCCCATCATCCCAGAGCAATTTTGGACAAGTAACTGGGTAAATAACGGAATTAATTATTCTATTTTGGCAAGGAAGATGCTACGCGTAAAGTCTCACTACTGATGCATTGCCACAGAAATGTGTGGCAGGAGGGAGGAAATCTCACCTGCAGTACCTCTAACGTAATCCCCTTCCTGGTGCCCGAAATTGAAAGCCAATGACTGGAAAGGCTTTAACTTCCAGCCCTTAAGTGTTGAAAACTGACACACCTGATGACGGATAGCAAAGCATCTCTTTAATTTCGCTACGGTTGCCAGTGTTAACAGCCTTTGTTGGCTCTGATTTCTGGGCTGGCTCTCCCGAATCAGGGGCAGGCAGTTCCCCATCCCCTCCTCCGGGGTTTCGCAGCTCTGGGTACAGCCCTACACCGACGTTCCCGTGTACCGCTGCAGTCCCTCTTTGCTCATCTACTCAATTTCCCTGACTTGGAAGCACTACTGTTCATACGTGGGATGTATGAATGTTCCAGACAACTCTGTTTATTATTAATAAGTTTCTATACGTGTGTGAAAGTCCCTGCAGCTCCCTGCAAAATGAACCTCCAGATGCGGATTTTGTGTTGCTTCCCTTGGCCGGTTTTCCCTCTCTGCAGAGCACAACGCAAACGGGTTTCTGGCAGTACGCAGAGGCTAACGAGCAAAGAGGGTCCAGATCAGCCTTTGGGATCCTTCTTTGCTTGTGACCAAAGGTATTTTCGAAGTGATGGCTGATCAGTTAATTGGAAGTGTTACACGGATTATTTCCTGCCCACCAGGGCTATTGTTTTATACCCTGAAGAACGACGTTTGCTCACATCAGGTTGGTTTGGGAGATGGATGCTGGTTAGGATGTCATCCAAGTAAATCCAACACGCACATTTAATAAGATCATTCAGTGTTTGTCAAAGGCTTGTTGAAGAACTTTGGAATGTTTTGTAAGTATGTTTATTGCGGTCTTACAGAGAGGAGACAGTGAAGGGCAGACCACGAGCGGAACAAGCGCAGAACTGGGACGAGTGCAGAAATCACAACTCCCAGCACGGTGCCTTTCCCTGTGATTCATGTGGCAAACAGGAGGACAAGAAGGTTTTTAGGGGAATCTTTTTTTCTGAGGAAACAACAGCCTTCCCGGGGTACCACCAAGACTTTCATTTTTTAATTTGTTTTATTATTTTTCAGCTCAGCCAGGCTGGATGAACTGTCCTCCAGTGTAAGCACCATCGCTGCCTCTGATGCTGTGCTTTCAGATAGCTTTGATCTACAGCACAGATGGTGCCCGGTGGTTTTTGTTGGAGTAACTGAGCAGAGAACTCTTAGTTTCCTCTCCCTTTAAGAAGTTTTCCCCAGGCTTTGGTGTACACACATCCAGAGAGCAATCACCATGCAAGGGACACGCACACAAGGTCTACCCCTTGTTTCTGACATCCCACGGCTCCTGAGCTCTGCTTGACTTCCATCGGGGATGCAAAATCCCTGTTGGGTGTGGAAGGACCCTGGGCATGTTTTACACTGATACCTGCTGAAAGAGGAGGAGATGGTTAATACGATGGTTGCCTGGACAATGTCAGGTGGTTCTCACACACATACTCCCTCCTTCTCACAAATGGCCCATTAAAGGAAATCAAATTGACCTCCACTTTATTTATCGTCACCATCACTTGCTCTGCCTTGTCACAGATTGATGACTGTTCCCAGTATTTGCCCCCCGCCTCAGACCTCAGTCAAGAAATACTATAAGGCCCTGCTGTCTTTTTTGAGAGATGCAATCACAGAGCTATAGGCAATTGGCCAGATTAATTCCTGATTACAGCACAGAATATATGGCCAGTTATATCTCAAATCCCACAATCAGCTGTTTCAGGCAGCCATAAAATAAAATACTGCTCATATAATGGCTGAAATCCATCTAAAACACCAGGAGGATTTAGACCCTTCTCCTAGGGATGACTCTCCATTCCTCTGACCTTCCTCACAGACCTCTTCTGCACGCTCCTTCAGGTTGAAATCCCCCTCCTTGTACCCAGGGGACCTGCACGCAGCATTCAGGATGAAATCTTCCAAGCTCTCCATAAGCATGACAGAAACACTCCCCTGATTTTCAAATCCAGGGTAACTCAGGTTTTCCTGGCACATTTTTCTCCTGTCTCTTGCTGACTTTGTCACATTTCGTGGGCATGCTTAGATGAGGAATTTTTTCGGTCGGTACAGGATTGCCTGGGAAAAGCCAAGTGAGAAATGCCTTTCATAGAACATCAAGCTGGATTCAGTATTCAAGAGAAGCGCTGTGACAGGACGTATTTGCTTGGTAAGCCAAAGTGAAAAAAAAGAGACGAGGGTGAACACTTGAGTGGGCTGGTTTATACTGTCCAACTCTGATGATGGGAGATCCCCACCTAAGCCTGAAACGTCAATGCTAAGGCTACCTCTGCAACCCGCTCTGTGCTGCTGGACCCCTCGAGGTCCTGAAGGAGTTAACTGAAGCCCTAACATCTCCCTCCTTGCCTTCTCCTAGGGGCTGCCTCCAGCAGATAGACCTGCTCCCAAAGGATTATCTCCCACATCTCCACCCCCTGCCCCAATCAGTGCTCCTGACCCAGCAGCTCCATGGCACGGGAGCTATTATCACCCCGAGCGGCCCATGGTCCTCTTGCAGGAGGCACGGTCTCCCCCAAACCATGGCCACCAGAAGCCCCTCTTTGCATGCCGGTGCTCTGCCTGCTGCATATCTGCAGCCGTGTGGCAGGGTGGCACGCTGCCCACTCACAAGCATCGTGCCAGCATCCCCCGGCCCCCGCTGCCAGCCCGCACATGGGGTCTTACAGAAAGGGTCCCCTCGCCCGGCCACCGGCCCCTCCAGGGGATCTACATTCCCACGTGAGACCCATACAGATGGCCAAGAGAGGCTTTCTGAGGTCTGTCCTTCCCTCCCAGCCCCTCTCTCAGCACGGGGGATGTTCGGACGGAGGAGGAAACATATGTGTGAGTTTGCTGGAGAAGCAGCGTGCTGTGTGGCACCTCTTTTGGACATCTCCCTTGCTGGAGACCTTTCCCATCCTTTTATTCCTGTACATGGTGGAGAGCTGAACCGCTCTGCAAGCATGGGTTATTTTTAGAAGGCTGCACAGCCAGAGACACCCTTTCACTAGCCAAAGTAAGAGGACACCAAATGGTCCTGACCTTTCTCTCCAAGGCCCCATGTCGGGCCCGTGCATTGAGCAGAGCGGAGGGTGGAAGGAGGGAAGGAAGGAATTTGTGTATATTTGCTTGGCCGACTGCCCTTGCCTGGGGCTTGAGTTTATATAAAAAAGGTGAGGACACCACATGGGGATGAAGGTTTGTTGGCCATCACAGGGTTCGGAAGCTCATCTGACAAGGTCACAGGCTTGAAAACACTTTCAGAAACCTCTCCAACAGGTCTCTTGGAAATGCTTCTCCTCATCTCACCCAGGTGCCAACCTGAACATGCAGTGACTCTATCGAGAGACTCTCTGATTTTTTTCCTGTGTCCTTATGACACCCCAGTGCTGCGGCAGGAGCACTGATGCGGTTCTGCAGGTGTCCGAGCCATCATTTAAAACAAATAATTCAAAATAGCAAGGGGTTGATCCCTGCTTGCAGATGGGAGCCCTGAGAGGCAGATAAAAGGAGTCTCACCTTTGCTCTGCCTTGTGCAGAGCCTCAGTTGTCCTTCTCTTTATTCAAATAAAATCTCATCGTGTTGAGGTGCGGTGTTTGTTTCCTCACTATTTGATGTCACCGCTCCTGAAATCATATTCTGCTTTGACCAGCTCCGGCTGGAGAACGTCTTGGCTGCTCTTTGCAGGGTGGTGTTTAGCAGACAGCCCACCTCTGCCACACCAGCCCGCCTCTGCCACACCAGCCCACCTTCACTCCCTTCCGACTCCCCGACTTGGGATTGCACAAGCCTGGGCGCCTCAGCCAGGGTGGTAGACCCACACTTAAGCTATCCGGGTCTGGTCCCTGCTTTTCCAACAGACTTTGGAAACAAACCGCCGCCATCCTCTCTCTCTCGGATTCGCAGCTGTAAAATGGCACTGTTTCAGTTAAAATGATGTTCCCTGGGCATGGAGCAGGGTCCTGTGGTGCTCGCTGCTACACGGATGTAAGAAAGGGAAACTCTGGCTCCCACAAACTTGCAAGATAATTTTAAGACAGGAATCATAGAGTGGTTTGGGTTAGAAGGGACCTTAAAGATCATCTAGTTCCAACCCCCCTGCCATGGGCAGGGACACCTCCCGCTAGACCAGGTTGCTCAAAGCCCCATCCAGCCTGGCCTTGAACACCTCCAGGGATAGGGCAGCCACAATTTCTCTGCGCGACCTGGGCCAGTGTCTCACCACCCTCACAGTAAATAATTTCTTCTTAATATCTAATCTAAATCTCCTCTCTTTCAGTTTAAAAACGTTCCCCCTTGTCCCGTGGCATCAAGAGTCCCTCCCCAGCTTTCCTGGAGCCCCTTTAGGGACTGGAAGGGGCTATAAGGTCTCCCTGGAGCCTTCTCTTCCCCAGGCTGAACACCCCCAACTCTCTCAGCCTGTACACCAATGCAGATGACCAGGGTAACAAGAGACCTGCTGTCCCCTTTCCCCCGGCTTTATAACCTCCTCACCCATCAACGCGCAGCAGCGAACACAACGGACCACTCGCTCAGCAAAGGTCTCCAGCGTGTACCGCAATCCGGATAATTAATATCAACAGCCTCTCTACCAGCCCCAGCCCTTGCTCGGCTGTGAAAGCCAGGCCAAGGAAGCCTTTAACATGCCTGGAGCTGCTGCAGACAATGGGGAGGCCGAATCCCCGGGAGGGCGGCAGGAGGAGAGGAGGAGTCGCTGCTCCATGACCCGTCAGCTCTCCGGAGCATAAGGACGCCTTTGTTTGCTTCTCCTTCAGCCTCCTGTTACCCAGAGGGGGAGAGGCAGGAGATGGCAGAAACCTGGGATTCTCAAACATTTTCTGAGTCAGATGCAGTGGGAGAGGAGGAGGAAAGATTTCCCGCACCCAGCCGGGCTGAAATAAACAGCCCAGAGAGCGTGGAGTCCTTGGCCTTGGCCGGCAGCAGAAATCGCGCCTGATAAACACAAGTGCCCGAGCAAACCCTTAGGGACGTGGGGGTCCGCTTGGTTATCTCCTCTCAAATCCATCCCGGGCAGCCCCTTGCCTGGAGGCAGCATCACCCACAGCCTCGTGTTATGGGGGTATCGCGATGGGGGCTGGAAGTTTTCCTCCTCGCAGCCAATGATGTGCAAACCAGTCGGCTTCCCGCTGCCCCTCGAGATGCCCCAAACTGGGGGTCCCCCCCTCCTCCCATCCCTTCCCCAGCTCCTGCCTGTGTCTGGGCTGGAGCAGATGGAAAAGTTTCCTGGCCCCAGGGTCTGCTCTGAAACGGAGCCTCCCCAATAATTTTATCCAGAGGTTTGTCAGTTTGGGGATTATTGTTTTTTTCCCAGTTATTTTGCACAGAAGTTTTAAATTGCACCAATAGTCTCCCTGCTCCCTATTTTTCCTCCTGTGCAATTGTTGTATGGGACCGGAATTACCTGAATGTTGAGATTTCATCTAAATGTCAGGAGGAAGAAGGCAAAAATGCCATTAATTATCTCCAGTTGCTTTTATTTATCAGGTATAAAAGAGCAACTGGAAGCTAAACAGACATGTGGGCAAGTACGTTCAAAGGGGCTGCTATCATTTAATGGATGAAATGATAAGGAGTTTTAGCATGAGGCTGAATTTAGGGTGATGCTGGCAGAGAGCTCCAGGGCTGTTTTTCCAGGTCAGAAGGAAAAGCTGAGGACAACTGCGCTGACTTTGGCTAAACTCAGTCAAATACTCAATTGCTGTTCTTAACCTGTAGCCAGCTCGAAGGCAGCAAAAGCAGCTCCGAACCTGAAGAAAAGGATCGCATGTCTGAAATCTTGCCTGATTTTTTCCAACTGTATCATCTAGTCTAATAAAAGACAATAACTCCTCCTCCCAACCTTGCTTTGCTCACAGCCTGAAAACACCAGAGCTTCAACAATGCTACTATGACAAAGGGAATGAGTCATTCATCAAAGCAAGCATTTGTGCTCGAGACCTTCAGAAAAAAAAATCTGCATATTCATTTATTCTTGGGTTTAGCTAAAAAGATCTGGTTTACCTGTACCAAATGATATTAAGAAAAAAACACCAAAAACCACCAAAAAAACCTGTGGCTTCTTGAAATTCAAAATCTGGGTGTAAATGGCTAAAAGATATATCTGGGCATGAATAACATAATTTTTGAGCCATTAGCAGAACAGTGGGAACAAAGGACTCGCCGAAGGTTTACAGCCAGAGCAAGCTCTGGGGAAATCATTTCAACAGATAGATGCATGTAAGGAGACCCAAACGTCAGGAAATGGCACCCGAAAACTGACAGTATCCAGATTTCCTGAGCACGCGGGGCAATGAGGAAGCTGCCGCAATTTCATACCACAAATACTGATCGTCTGCACGAAAAAAAAAAAAAAAAAAGAAAAGAAAAGCAAGCCACGTGGCTTCAGAAATTTTCTTGAGTGACAGAGATGTGGTGACCACAAGGTGGGCACGTTGTCGGCTGCAGAAGTTTAACAACGCTCCAAAACCCCTTTTAAAAATGGGTTAATGCATACATCCTCTAGTCTACACGGCAAGCGGATGCTCTGGCTATAACATGATCCCCTGGATCTTCATAAAGCTTTTTTTTAAGTGGGATCCGCGCTAGTTTGTACCTCTAAACACCGGGGTACGCTCCCAGGACCGGCACTGCCTGAAATTGCAGAAAGCCACTCCTCTGAGCTGAGGCTGCTGCTGTCTGGACAAGGCGTCTTCGCCCCAGCACCTGAAGAAGTGGTGGTTTTTGGTAGCTTCAGTGAATCTTAATTGCACCCGTCCAAAAGTAGTGACCTCAGCTCTGCTAACCATAAAACACTGCTCGCTTCTTGGGCTTAATGGTGTGTGGCCTGCCAAGGAATCTTTTTTTCTCTCCCTTTCAGAGACAATCTGTGGGAATTTATTGGCTTTTTAAAGCTGTCTGATCTTTCAGGGAGGGAAACTAATGGAATATCAATGACACCAGGTATTTGTCACAAGTATCGTTTATGCAGGAAATATGGGTCTGGCTCGGGGAAGCTCTCCTGCACACGGTTCACCCATTCCACGCGCAGGTCCAGGCGGCAGCTTGAATCAAACCCATGCTTCTCTGCGGCTGCAGGCTTATCAGTCACTACCAAACACAGAAAAGCAAAAAGCATTCCTAATTCAGTTAACTAATTCAATTTAAAACCCCGACGAGGACAAGGCAGCTTGAATTTTCATGGGAGGCTGAATTTAGGACAACACCTTCGCCACTAGAAAGAAGAAGTTTTGGTCGATTTTAAGCACCTTTTCAAAACAACAGGTGAAAAAAATAATTTAGAAAGATGAAAACATTCATTTTCCTATTTTTTATTGGCGTCTCCGTTTTTTTCAGCTCTCACTTTTCACTCAACTGCACCCTATTTGGTGAAAGGTCTGTTTTTTCTTCATCTCCTTTTCTGACAAGTTATCGAAAAGAAAATGCTACCTAAAAAGCGCCGTCCTCGATGTGAGTCTTCAGTTTTTAACAGAGTAAAGCTTTACACTCAACGCCACGTGCTTGTGGGGTCATCGGCCCCGTGGGGAGGACTCGAGTCTGTTTTGCCGCGGTCTCACTCCGCAGAGCATCATCGGAGCCGCGCTCAGGTCCCCAGTGCCAAGCTGTGCAAACATCCCACCCTCAGGCTCTGGGCTTCGGGACACAGGTCTGCTTTCAGGTTTTTCTCACCGGCGTTAAACCCAGCTTGGGTTTTCAGGAGCCTGCTAAGGGCCGTGCCCAGCAGTGAGCCTGCCTGCAACACGGCCGAAAAAAACCCTCCTCTTAAAAACACAAAGTGAGCCAGAAAGAAATAAGCAACATGGCTCATTCCTCAAATTTATTTTATTTTTTTGGAACAGTGTTTGAATAACAGAGGGGATGGAGGCAAAGCTAAAAAAGGCCACTTTTGTGCTCAGAAGACCGCAGAAGTGTCTAAGTACCTGAAGCTTCGTGTTAAATTAGCGCAAAACACAGTGATCTGCTGCAGGGTTTGGATTTCAGCTCCTGCAAACCTCAGGGGAGAGGTGAAAGGGAAAGCGCAGGTCCTTATTTGGACCTGAGACTGAAAACAGTGAATAAATTAAGCCCGGGGTCCTCTAACCCCAGGAATGTGTCAGGAGAAGCCTCCATACAAAGGCAGCGGGAATTTCCCCGCAGAGGTTTCACAGCGCAATTAGCAGCGGGGCTTGATGGGGCAGGGGAGGAGAGCAGGAGCAATAGTAGCCGGGGATGGCGGGGGGGAATTATTTGTCAGCTCACGTGCCGCTGAGCTGCAAAAGCCTCTCGCGCTTTATATTCGCTTAGACCTCACTTAAACCGCGATGCCCTGTCCCCCGAATTCAACCCCCGGGCCGGCGCATCGCTGCCACCGCTTGCGTCCATCCGGCAGCCCACGGGGGAACCGCTCCGGTCGTGCTCGGGGAGTTCCCGTCACCCGCCTGCTTTCGTGGGGACACGGGGCTGCGACGGGAGCAGGGATGGCCCAACAACACCGATCCCTTTAATTCCTCTGTGCCTTCAAAGGTGCCCAGAAATGAGCCGGAGACCCAAATAATGGTGGAAAGAGGGTTCAAAATGTGTATTTTTTTTCTGGGGTCAAATGCTGTGACTGTGTGTTTGGTGGGGTTTATGGACTGATCCTGAAATCAGAGCGTGGCAGCGTTGATGGTTCACATCTGAGCTGTCTGTAGGTATATCTACATTAAATGCTGGCAGTTCCTCAAACGGAGAGCAAGAGAGAGAGGGAGGGAGAGAGCGAGCAGGAGGGAGACGTGCTACAGATACTCGAATATCACATGAGCGTGTTTAGTATTTTTCCAGTATTATCAGGGGAAAATATCATCCAAGAGGCATAATTATATCTTAGGTTCCCCTTTTTTTTTGTACTGAGCTTTTAAAGCAGCTGTTTTGTTTCATTCTTCTCCTTTTTCTATTTTTGAATTACAGCGTTTGCAGAAATAGGAGGAGGGTGACAGTTAGCACAAGAGAAAAGCCATGGGTGCTTGACAGGGAGAGACGCGGAGAGAGATGCTGCCGTTCCTCACCATTTTGGCAGAAACCAGCAGGGTTCCAGCCATGCTGCTCAGGTTTGCCTTGCACCAAGTTTCTTCCACTGCTCTCCAGACCCTCTAGTCCAAGCTAAAGGTCCAAGACTCATGATGCAGTTATAGGCACCAGGTTCAGGCAACTGAGTTCCTCCTGGAGATGGCGGCTTGGGCACCTGGCTCACATGAAGACATCTACACAAAACCAGCTAAATTTAGGCCTTATTCTGCAAGCTGACTCCCACCCACAGTAAAAGGGATTCTTGCTTGATCATCTGTCAAAGGACAAGACCTTGGGAAGAGAGAACCTCTCTGGATTCCCGCCATCCCAACATATCTGGAGCTCCAATTTCCTCAGGAACATCCACAAGAAGTTGGTTAAAGCAACTCAGACAAGTTTTGTCCCCCTGTATTCGGCACCAGTGAGGCCACACCTTGAATACTGCGTTCAGTTTTGGGCTCACTACAAGAAAGACATTGAGGTGCTGGAGCATGTCCAAAGAAGGGCAATGAAATGGGTGAGGGGTCTGGAGCACAAGTCTTTTGAGGAGCGGGTGAGGGAACTGGGGTTGTTTAGCCTGGAGAAAAGGAGGCTGAGGGGAGACCTTATTGCTCTCTACAACTACCTGAAAGGAGGTTGTAGCAAGGGGGAGGTCAGTCTCTTCTCCCAAGTAACAAGTGACAGGATAAGAGGAAATGGCCTCAAGTTTAGATAAGATATTAGGAAAAATTTCTTCACTGAAAGGGTTATCAAGCACTGGCACAGGCTGCCCAGGGAAGTGGTGGAGTCACCATCCCTGGAGGTATTTAAAAGACAGGTAGACGTGGTGCTGAAGGACATGGTTTAGTGGTGGTTTTGGCAGTGTTAGTTTGATGGTTGGACTCGATGATCTTGAAGGTCCCTTCCAACCTAGACGATTCTATGGTTCTCTGATTCTATCCTGACAGGTGAGACGTTCACCCACAGTCACCATCGGTCAGCCAGGCCCGGGAGACTGCTCTCCCTTTTCCCTGTCGTCGCTCGTAATCATTTTGTGCTGCTCCGCTGGCTCAGTGCCGCAGCTGGAAGGCAGCAGCCGTTCCAGCTGATGCCAGGGGAGCTGGGAACACAGCACGTTTCCAGAAATTAAAGTGCCCAAAGGCACCTAACATTGCATTCTCTCTCCTTCTAGGCTGTCACCACAGTAACAGGGGGTTTCCCAAAAATAATCAACAATACGATTATGAGCCGCTCACTTGTCATCTTGTAATTAGCAGCTACTCAACGTTTTGGCTGAAAAATGGTACCAGCAGGCATTGCTAGTGGATGTTTCAGAGGGGAGATTTACACGATGCACCTTGTCGGTGGTCACCTGTGGGCATCTGCGGTGCGTGGAGGACAGATTCCCTCCCGATGCCCGGATGCTTTCTGTCCTGAAGCATGAGATCTGATTAGAGCAGAGAACCATGAAAGCTATTATGGGTCATAAAGTCATTGAGGTATAAAAATCTCTATTTACTGTTTGAGATCCCAGCTCTAGCCACTGCCTCCCGTAGCACAGGCAGACACCCTCCAAGGAGGAATTTCTCGCTGTTTATTCTCAAGGCATGGAGGGGGTGATGTTTTCAGCAATGATTTTATTCCTCATTCCATCGACGGGCTCTGACAGTGTTAACCTCTTCAGTGAGGACATGCACTCATCTACCAATCTTAGAGGGATGCCATTGACTGAAATTAGCTTTGCACTTTAGGATCTGTCAAATTGCAATTTTACTAAATGCTTTACTGGTTGCAAAATGACAGTCCCGACGAAGCTAATGCCACGACCCACTGGCTTCAAAGCAGTGTGAGCAGACCCCTTGGTCCCTTCATCTCCTTGGTCTTTGTGTCTACTGAGATAATAATTTTTGTTTGTTTTTTTTTTAACAGGATACTTCTTTTTTATGTTTTCCGAGAATTTCAGAGCTGTGCCTGGATTGTGCTTTCAAAATTTCTTCCATATTTACAAGGCTCAGAAGCCCTTTTTTGTGACTGCACTTATTTACTTCACTGAGCATCAGAAGCAGCACTGAGTTTGGGGGTGGGGAACGCAAGGACCAGGTATTTCAGGTCTCACAATAAAATCAAGTGAGACAGCAACACAAATAAGCTGCAGGGCTGCAGCAAGGACAGGGAGAAAGGACTTCTCATGCCACTCTGTAGAGGGGAAAGAGCCCAACGAGTGCAGTGGTTTGGGGCCCAGACCCAGCTGCACTGGGAGCTGAAAGGGCAAGATGTCACTTGGTCTGGAAAAGATTTAGTAGCGTCAGATCTCCTGGTCCTCTCGTGTGCAGACACCTTGTGCCGTCACAGAAGATGGTGTTCAGAGCTCGGAGGAGCCAACAGAAAAAAAATCCCACTGATCTTATTAGCTCATAAAGTATTTAGACCTATTCGTAAATCCACGTGTCAGCATTAGGCACTGTAAATTGCTGGAAAACGCCAGCCCAGATGCCCAGCAAAGAGATGCGGTTTTCTTGCGTGATGACAGCCATTCTCAAAGTGGCACCACTGGGACATGACACCACTGAAGCACACCTGGCTGATGGGCATTTGTGATGAATTAAACTCCCACTGCCCTCCTGTTTTCTCTACAAATGCCCCATTAAGATCTAAGCAACAGTCAGAGTCAAGAATGCAAAGACAATTATGCACTGGAATTTAAACAAACCATTAATTACCAAGATACTCTGGCAGATGATGGCTCCAACAATGCTTATTACAGGAACCTTCATCAAGTTATCTGCTTTTTCATGTAAGCAGAGGTAACGATCTTAACTGAGATGAGAAAAATAATTAAAAACCATATAACAAGATGTTTTATTAATGACACACACGTCTCCATCGCTCTAAGAAAATTGGGCAATCTGTTCCTACACCGCAGCTCTCCACCAAGGGTTTAGACTTACCATCACTTTAATAACAACTTGTTAAAGTGCTATCTTATTCCCTTGGGTTGGCTTGAAGGAGGAGGGGACAAAGGAAGGAAGCATTCACTTATTAATGGCACCCATCGAGGTGCAGTTCTGTGGCACAAAGTGGGGTAAAAGAGGAGTAGAAAAAAGCATTGCAAAGAGGATCCCCGCTTAGCTCACAGGTCTGTTTTTACAATGAGGGTGGTGAGACACTGGCCCAGGTTGCCCAGAGAGGTGGTAGATGTCCCATCCCTGGGAACATTCCAGGTCAGGTTGGACAGGGCTCTGAGCAACCTGATCTAGTTAAAAATCACAGAATGGTCAGGGTTGGAAGGGACCTCTGGAGATCATCCAGTCCAACCCCCCTGCCAGAGCAGGGTCACCTACAGCAGTTGCACAGGACAGCGTCCAGGCGGGTTTGGAATGTCTCCAGTGTGGGAGATTCCACCACCTCTCTGGGCAGCCTGTGCCAGTGTTCTGCCACCCTCAAAGGAAAAAAGTTCCTCCTCATGTTTAGAAGGAACTTCCTATGTTCAAGTTTGTGCCCGTTACCTCTTGTCCTATCACTGGGCACCACTGAAAAAAGACTGTTCCCATCCCCCTGGCACCCTCCCTCTAAGTACTTATAAGCATTGATAAGATCCCCCCTCAGTCTTCTTTTTTCTAGACTGTAAAGACCCAAGTCCCTCAGCCTTTCCTCATAAGAAAGATGCTCCAACCCCCTAATCATTTTCGTAGCCAAAAAAAACCTCCAACCCAAACTATTCTATGACTCAATTATTTGATTATTCTATTCTGTTTTTAAAGGAGGGCCTCAGCAATACAATAACAAAATGCAAATTACTTGAAAAAAAAAAAAAATCTCTAGCAAAAATACTTCCTCCCCCCCAAAAAAACCCCTTGGTTTCTCTTTACAAATCTAGGTCTGTTCTCAGTTGAGCTGGTGTCAAAGGTCTTCAGTGGGAGCAGGAGCAGACCCACCAGGGAATTTGCAAGGTTCGGTGAACCCAAGTTCAGTGATGGGGCCACAGAGCCCTGGGACTTGAAACTTGTTTTTATTGCCCTTCATAGAAAGCATAAGGTTGATGTGTCTGAAAATTGAGGTCTTCTCTTGATCTCTGACCGAACCCTCAACAAGACAAGCTTTTCTAGACTGCTCCGTCAGCTCACCTCGGTGCTGCTTCCCAGGACTGCACACAGGAGCATCCGCTCCTCCCGTCCTCAGGCTGGCACTGCCAGTGGAGCCACCAAGGAGATGACTCACCAAGGTGCTGAGCACCTTCGCTGTTCCCACTGAACTCTAATTTACTTAATCACCACAGATCTAAAGCCTGTCTAATTAAGGACAGGCGTTAGATCTGATGGGGATCCAGTTCTCGTTCTGTTCACACAGTCTGGCCAGGCAAGTCCAATGTCCCTCACCCAGATTCAGGCTTTCAAACTGAAATGTTTCCTTCCTTTTCCAAGAGAAGTTCAAAGTGAACATTTCACCTAAAAGATGAGGGTAGAGAAGAACCCAGTGTTCAGACCCCAAAAAAGATTTTAGGGGAAGGTTTCTCTCTGTCCCAGGGATTCACATGAATGTGCGATGTTCCAGCAGGGATTCAATAGCTGTGCTTATGAGTGGGCTGAAAAAGCAACAGAAGGAAACTCACTTGCCACAGGCTCACTGCCCAGCAGGACCGTAGCTCTGCATGGACACCAGGAAGGACCAGGACCCTTCTTTGTAAGGACTGCTTTGCTTTGCTAACCCAATCTTTACTGAAGGTGCAGCCTCAAGCGATGTGGCACTGAAATCAGTCCCACCTCTTCCACATACTGCTGCGTAGCCTTGAGTGAGTCACTCAGCCTCCCTCAGATGCACATTGTACAGCTAGGGAGGCACGGATACACCGTTTCTGCCATTGTTTGGCTGATGGGATTGTAAGGTCTCTATGGCAGCATCCATCTACTACTAGGTGTGGACACATTTCTGACATTGTTATAAATAATGATAGCAATATTTGGCTTCTCTAAGGCACTTATCACAAGCAGATCTTGAAGTGCTTTCTAAAAGGTATAAAATTTCATTATTCTTGATCGGTAAATGGGGCCTTAACCCTGGCAGGAGTGTCTAGAGACTACCACAGTGCCTTTCATCCACTTGGCTTTGAAATACAGTAAGCAACTGCATTGCCTTGTAGGATCATCCAGGGCTGAGGTCCACTGTTTCTCATTCTTCAGAGCACTTTCACAGATGTCTCCCTGACCTCCAGGAGAGCCATAGAATCATAGAATTATAGAATGGTTTAGGTTGGAAAGGACCTTGAAGATCATCGAGTTCCAACCCCCCTGCCATAGGCAGGGACACCTCCCACTAGACCAGGTTGCCCAAGGCCACGTCCAGCCTGGCCTTGAACACCTCCAGGGATGGGGCCTCAACAACCTCTCTGGGCAACCTGTGCTAGTGCCTCACCACCCTCAAAGTAAAAAATTTCTTCCTAATGTGTAATCTAAACCTGCCCTCTTCCAGTGTGAAGCCATTCCCCCTCGTCCTATCACTACATGCCCCAGTAAAAAGTCCTTCCCCAGCTCTCCTGTAGGCCCCCTTCAGGTACTGGAAGGCCGCAATAAGATCTCCCCGGAGCCTTCTCTTCTCCAGGCTGAAACACGTCTGCATGTGACCCGGGTGACACAAGCCGGCAGGCCCAAATTACATACTCTACAAGTGACATTTGATGTCATGGGGGGAGGTTTGAGTGAGGCTGTTTAAAATTCAACAACTCTGCCTGGAAAGAGGACAGCATGTGGTCTTCTTTTCTTTTTCACTCCCCAGGGTAACACTGTGGTGTTTCCAGCAAGGAAATCCCTCTCCTGCTCCCAGATTTGGCAGTGGGTTTTGCCCCAGGGATGGGATTCACATGTTGCATGTGAATCTCTGGCTGCTTTGCAAGTTCCAGGCCAGAGTCCCGGTCAGTAAGCCCCGTGGGAATTGATGTATGCCATCTAGACCATCCAGAGTTACACAGCCCAGGAGATACCCAGTAGATTTGTCCTACCAGCTCCACTGTGCAGATGGAGAAACTGAGGCACAGTGACTCCATGTGCCTTTCTAATGCACGCGGTCATAACAAGAGGTCATAACACAGATCTGCTCACCTTGTTGACATCACCTGGAAAGGCATCCACCTCCTCTTTTATGCTACCTACAGCAAGAGTGACGGAAGACATGGTAGCCATCTCCACCTGGGATCAGAGGCACTAGGTGACAGCAAGCAGGGGGTGCCTTAGCACTCTTTTCTGGGTTGTTGTTCAAGTTTCAATTTTGCTTGATATGCAATACCCAGCACCAGGGGACTTCTCTCTCTTTCAGCCTCCAATCCTACTGCTTCAGGTATCCTACATGCCTGTCTTCTTAGCACCTCTCCCGTGGGATATGAGGCCAAGATCATGACCAGTGAAGTTAGTCATGGTGTCAGGGCCCATTCTGAAGGAGATGAGACCACCTGCTAGCCACGCAATTACATTCAGCCTTCCCACCTTTGAACTTTTCCTGCTGCTTCTTCTAAGCCGTGGCGCAGTTTCAAAGGGGCAGACAGAGAAGACTCAACATCCTGTTCCAAAATCTGGGATAAAGGAAGGTATTCTGAAGAAAGTAGCCAGAATGCTTCAAGAAAGGCATCTGTTCTGGGTTATGCTGAAGCAGTAGTCAAAATTCAGAGTTGCTTCCACCAGGAGAAATTATTGTAGGATCAAGATCTCTGCAGCACAATACTGTTCATTGAGAAAGTCCTTTTTCTCTCCAGAAATGGTGGAAAAGAACTGAAAGCTGTTTCTGAGTTCACAGCTCCAATCCGTTTCCCAGATAACTCAAGACATGAAGGTCATATGTATTATTGCTCTCCTCCTTTCCATTTTCTCAGCAAATGTTAACAACATCCCTGTGACTATGTCCATTGGACATTCTCCCTCCAGTTTTCTGGTCTTTCTGACTCTCTTTGGACATAAACACTTTGACATCCAGTTAAACTCTCCCATCCATGTGTGGCTCACACATGAGTGGCTTTACTTAGATTTGTCGCAGATGGCTGTATCGCGATGATGTCATTGTCAATCTTGTAACACGGAATTACTTAATAATTTGCTACATTTGTCCTCAGTGATGGAAACAATGTGTTCAACTATGTGTTATCTCAGTTCTTAAGAATTTTAAGCAATATCTTGCAAGGCCTTGAGCAGCTCCAGCTCTTTATCAATGGGATGATGAGAACATATGAGTCACTGCTTTGCTAAAGCATCCTTCGATCTACTGAACAGAAGCAGGACATAAACTGAAGCTAGAAGTTCAAATGAGGCAAATTCAGATGAGACAATTAGCAGTCACAGGGAAAATCTATCAAAGGAATTGATGGACTGTCTATCTCCTGAAGAGGCAACTCTTCTGAGTAAATGACTGTATCTACAGGGAAAAGCCAATGCTGACTCCTATCTTGCTATACACCTTTTAGACCCTGTAGAGATCTAGTCTCTGTGGTCAGGAGAACCAAAGGGTTATTCTCATCTTCCTAGAGAAGACATTTATAATTGGGCAGATAAATCATGCCCTTGGAGCCCACATTTCCTACCACCTATAGTAAAGGGAGCCAGAAACGGCCACATTAGATATATCTATCTATATTATGAATATGTAGTTAGGAGAGAAGAACTCCAATTTTGGTGCTCAACTCAGTTTCCAAACAGGCTTGTCTAGCACTCCTTGGATATGTTATGTATCTGCACACATATCTGCTGGCAGATATGATAAAAGACCTATGAAGACCTTCACCTCTCTGGAATCTGATGTCATCCAGACCTGGGTCTCCTTTAAGTCCTTTGTCATGTCTGCCACTGCAGTTGCCATAGGTATCCTGGGTATCAGCTGTCTGGGATAATCTGGAGCATCCCACATCCCAAAAGGTGCCAAAACTGAGTCCCTCCTAATGCAGTCAACAGAGTTGTTCATCTGACCAAACGAATCACTCTCTGGGGTCCATTGACCGGATGGACACGATATCCACTGACTGTAACTCAGACACTCAATGTTCATGTGGACACCATTCTGCAGACAGTTGAATTTAGCTGTCTCTGTCTGCCAGCTGAACCCTACCCTTCCTATCGTACAGGGAGCTCAACTCTGTTGACAACACAGATTATCTCACACCTCTTGAGGGTCTTGGGGGTATCTTGCCCAGCTTCCAGCAGCTGCTCCAAGAGGGAGGGAGCCTGGAGGCCTGCATCATTTCCTACCAGACCTGTGTGGATACCACAGGTTCCCACAACATCTCAAAAAAAAACCCCATACACCTCCATTTAGGCAACTGAACAGTGCCCTGTGTGTTTTCCAGGAACAGACACATTCCTCAGGAATGCATTGCTGGACACAGTGCAGAAATACGTGGGTGAATTTTTATGGCGTGTGTATACAAGTGCTCAGACTCAAAGATCAAATAGTGTTTCTGGCCGTAAAGTTTCTAAACGCTCCTTACCTATCTTACAGGATGTTTGCTTTGCTCAGTTCATTGGTGTAGGCAAGACACTTTTACCGTGCTTTATCGCAGGATCTCAAAGTGTAAATGATTTATATGAATACCGATGTTTATTCTATCAATGGGAACACTCAGTGAAGTTAAAATATAGTCAAACAAGATGCACCGGGACAGAAAACCGCAAGTTGCATTTCAGGCATGTCCATAAACAAGCTAAGTTTATCAGAAAAACAGGTCCAAATGTGTAAGGGGGGCAAAGCAAGCTCTTGATTACGCAGCTTTGAGTCCATAACAAATGTGACGATTAGACTCTTTGCAGATGAGCAAGTTATAATCCATGTTGGCATGTGTGAAATAAGGAATTGGTGGCCCTTGTTAAGAAATAAAAGAAATGGAAAAACATGAAAAAGAAAGTAGCTTTACTGGTGTTTCCAGTGTTGAATCATTGGCATTCAGGGCTGTGGCCAGGCTGGGGTGAGAAGGCATCTAATTTGGGTGCCCAACACTGACAATCCTACAAGGGAAAAATTGTAATCCTCTTCCCCTGGAAGCGGGGGGGGGGAAGGAGGGTTAGAGCTCAGCTGCTGCAAGGGATTCCCTTTCTCCAGCCTCCCCAGGAAAGCCATCCTCCCCCCAAGCTGCCCACTCCACCCTGGCTGGAGCCCAGCACTCTGCTCCCAGTCCCGTGGGGTGTCTTCAGCCTTATCCATAAAGGCTGCTCTTAAAGATGTTCAACCCCTCCTTTCCCAGCAGCGAGGGGAAATCCTGCCTGTTTGGAAACCAATGGCAATATCCTCAGAGACTGCGGGGAAAGCAGAAGAGGGCTTCACCATTTTCCCCATCTTCCTGTGTCCAAGCCCTTACTGGTGCAGACTGGGAGCAAACTGGCCCCTCTCACCAGCAGTGCTTTCCCTATAGAAATATGATTTTCCAACAGAACAAGTTTTCCCTAATCGTTCCTGGCAGGCGTTTCACCGTCAGCCTCTCCGTGGGCAAACCGGCTACCGGTCCCTCCACTAAAACCACAGCAAACGAGGTTTGGAGAACAAAACTCGAGATGACAGGGAGAGCCTTAATTAAAAAGGAAGGAAGGAAGAAACAACAACAAAAAAAAACCTGCGACAGGCGCATAATCAAGTGAACCGAAACGCTTGTCCACACTACCAACAGCCGGGTGACAAATCTGCCCGGCCGTGGTGCGAGGGGCAGAGCCAAGTGGCTCAGCAAACCATGCAGGGGCTGAAATTCAGCGCCCTACGATGAGTCGCTGGGGCCAGGAGTTGACTTTGGGGTGGCTGGGAGTGGAGAGGACAACCTAGTGTCACCTGCAATGCCTGCTTTCTCCAGGGAGATGCCTGTCGCCTGCCTGGTCCAGCACTAGAGGGTAACAGTGAGTCAGGCTGCTGGAGCCACGTGGCTGATGGGACAGGTCTTGCTGATGGAGATGGAGGGGTTGGAAGTGGGGATCCCGGAGAGGTAAGAGCAGGCAGGAGCAAATGAAGGCGCAGGTTGTGCTCTCCTCGCCGGCCTTGCTATGGGGCACTTGTGGGGCAGGACTGCACCACGGAGAGAGCAGTGGGTGTGCTGGGAGGGTGTCCCTGTGCGCTAGTGGGACAAGGAATGAGGTGGCATCAGAAATGGGTCGCTTAGCTCTGCAGGAGTGCAGGGCCACGAGGCGGGAGCCCAGGGAAGGGGATGAGGAGCTCGGTAGAAGGCACTTTCTGGCCCACACAGGATGATTTTGAGCAAAGAGTCAACTTACCGCTCTGCTTCTGCACACAGAGCAGGAGGTGCATCCACTAAACCCCAGGTGTTACTCTCCAAGCCCAGGTTGCGTGTATTTAGCAGCTAAATTACACGCTTTTGAACACAGAATGCAACAGAAGGACAGTGTAAGGTGTAAGAAACCACAGCTTGCTGCTTCTTCAGTTCAGGACCTCATCTTCTGGACATGGACGTGCAAAGCCCTGCCAGCCACCTGAGACAGCAGGAGCCGGACCTGCTGCCCGTGTCAGTTGGCATCGAGCCTAAGACCTCATGCGTATGCAGAGCATACAGCAGATCAGCTCTTCTTAAATAGCGCTCGTATTCCCAGAGGGGCCGTGCCCGGTCATGCATCGCTTGGTAAAGTTGTAGTGAATTATTTTTCCCTTTGAAGCTCCAATATTTTTTGAATCTTTAATCAAAATTGTAAAGCCTAAGAGCAGGTTCTCTAGCAATTGATGTTAGGTGTCTGGTGGTTAGAAAAGACCAGCAGTCAGGACTCCTGGGCCCCATTTTCAAATCTCCCACTGACTCTTTGAGTGACCTTGAAGAAGTCAATTAATTTCTGTGTCGTTTCCCAGACAGGTAAAAATGAGGAGATAATTCTTCCCCAGCTCGCTGGGGGATTGTGAGACTTAATTGTTTGCAGGGCCCTCTGCTATCCTCAGCTGAGAGGCAAAGGACTGTTCCTACACCATCGCTGGAGGAAGGCTGAAGCTCGGCATGGAAAGCCATGAATAGTTCAGGACCAAGACCGCAGTGCTCAGCGGGCACGTTGCTGCTGGGAGGCAGAACCACTCCACCCTTCATCCCATGTCCTACCCACACGGATAGCAACTTTCCAGCAGAGAAAACCAGCAGTGCTCTGCACCTGGGGGTCCAGCTCTCCCCACCAGCTGCCCCCCAAGCTGCCCTGCCCCGGGCTTTCATCGGCTCTGGAGGCTCATGTCTCCTTGCAGTCGTGTTATGGAGACAGAGGTAATGGGAAGGAACCGTCTGCCTCCATCCAGAGTCACTCGCGTGTGTCTGTCTCGCATCCCCGCAGACTCCCAGCTTTGCCACCTTTGCTGATCCTCACCAGTAACGTGCTGATACCTCACCAACGGGGATGCATCACCAGCTGGCGGCTTCTCAGCATCCAGCCACAGCTATGAGGTCCCATCTGGGCTATCAGCTGCTTTGTGGAGCCTACCAAAAAATCCTTTAGGGCCTTAGCTTTGCTGGAAAATTGAGTATTTTCACATGTAGAACGAGGTAATCCTTTTGCTGGGGTGCTCTGTTGAGGTCAGCAGAGCTGCGTGAGGCCACACCAGCCTGACCTGGGGCGTAAATGACTCCTGTAGGAAAGGATCTCTGAGTTTATATACGTGTAAGTTTATTTTTGCCTTGAAGGGAAGCTTGTCACTGCCCTGTCTGCAGAGCTGATCACTGCACAGGTTTCCCCAGGCAGAAGAGGGGAAGAGGAGCTGCCACCAGGGAACCCCATCCGAATTAACCTACTTACCGGGCGGCTCTTCTATCCACACCAGGAGAGTGGCTGTTTGTTTGCTTTAGGCCATTTCTGTGCAAGCAGTAACAAGAGATGAGCAAAATTCAGAAAATTTCTTCTCCCACGGGAAATTTCAGCATTTCAGAGGTCAGCCTGCATCCCAAATCAGGCCAGTTCAGCAAAATGAAATTCTGGTTGAACTCACTCGAAACGGTTGGATTCTCCCCAGTGAAACACTGGATTCTGGGGAAAGAAGAGGGGGGAGAAATGGGGGAAATTTTCTTTTACTTACAGGAAACTTCCCTTTTAGAGAAATCGTATTTTTCACTTGTTCCAGTCCCAAACTGCTCCAGAACTAATGCCAGGAATTCCCTCATCTATTTATACTCAGTTTTGCTGTCTGGGTCTTATTGTACCTGGCATTTGCTGTGACATACGACTGTGTTGCAAATAATACCGGGAACATTTACCTTGTGGAAGTATCGTGGAGGGAAGGTTTCCAAGAGCCCTTTGTCAACCTGCCGCCACCAGCCTGCGGGGACCGTCGCAGGTCCCTCCCACCCTGCCAGCAAGGGTCCAAAGCCCTGTGGCTTTTTGTACGCTGCAGCTGCAACAGCGTGGGCGTATTTTCGGGGGGCTAAATGCTCTTTCTGGTGAAAAAAAAGCAGCAACACCATGAATTTCTGTCGGTCTTGCCAAACGAATTCATTTAGAATTAAAAAACGTAAGTTGCTTGAGATGGATTTCACGATGAAACGTCTCTTTGTTCAGAGATTTCCTTTCACTGTTTTTCTTCTTAACGTGAAAAATCCTTAAAAGCGCACTGAAATGTTTTCTCTGGGATTGAGTGAAACTTTTTGATTACATTCAGGAACAATATAGATGTGTGTAATTATCTTTCAGCATTGCCAGCAAACCAAAACATCTCTTACTCACCTCGTTGTAATTGAAAGCGTCATGGGACACCCCGTTAAAATTGAAGCCGTTTGCAATTGGCTTGAATCCAAACAAATAACTCTTAACTGAAACTCTTGTTTTTACACAAGGAGCCACGAAAACATTACCATAATGAATATCTGTCAGAGCTTACTTTGGGGGACAACTGCCAAACGGTGGTTCTGAATCTAATCTCATCAACACTGCTGTAATTACAAGTAAAATCAGGTCTGTGGATTGCTGTTTTCTCGGTATTAAGCTAATGTCAACGTGAGACAGACCAGATCCAGGATGAGACTCATCTGATTGCATGTAAATGTCTATATTTGAGTTCCTTTTGCTGTCACAGAAATCTAGTTATGACAGTCCGTGGTGCCTAGGGAACAACTCACCTCCTCCTGAAATAGGTGTCTAAAACAGTTTGGCTAAACCACACCTTGAAAATACGTCTGTCTCTACGCTGACTGCAAAAACAGCCCAGGGTGACCAGCTCTGATGGAGACACTGAGGGTGCAGATGTTCAGGAAGGAAGGCAGGTGCCTAAATACATGCCTTTCAGATGCCCTGGTGTATCTCACCTGGCTTCTAGTTGCCACTCAAGAAGGGCAGAGGTCTCGCACAGGTCCCGTCTCCCATCTGCCAGCCTCATGTGGATGTCTCTGGTTACATGGGGCATCTAAAGTGGCACTTGATGTGTGCCTCATTCCCCTGAAGTTGCATGAGATGGAAATCATTCCCAGAGTCCTCAGGATGGCAGGACTTGGGAACGCATGATTTGGAAGTGCTTCGGATGGGACCATATTTCCAAAGATGGATCACGTAATGGCAGCCTGCAGCGTGACAGTCCTGTCCGGATTTTTGGGAGGTTGCTCAGCCCAGTAAGTCAGTCTCTTGTTACCTTACATAAGACACATGGTGAGAGGGGGAATCGCCGTGGAGACTGTACGGTGCTTTCTTGGAAGGTCCCTGCATTAACTTCCAACCTTTTGTCACCTTCCGTATAATCACTTCCATGATTTTCCTGCTGACAAGTCACACCTCTGGCTTTGGGGGGGCAGCACCACACCAAACTGCCCTCCCTCTTTGCAACGGCGGAGCTTGCTTGCATCACGCTGGGAAGAGGGAGATTTACACCAGTGGGATTGCACAATCGCCCCAGATAAGAGGAATGTAACATGTCAGCAGTGTCCGTGTCTTTATCTCTGTACGAAAGACATATAGGAACATGCAGATCTTTGTGGGGTCGATAGAAAAAAATATCCTTCCCTTGCAGCTTGTCTGAACGTGAGTGGTGTAGAGTGAACAGCACCATTTGACCAACAGCCCCAGTGCTGTTTATCTGCTATTAGACCAGAGCTGGCACCGCTTTAAATCACGCACTTCCCTTTCACTGTCACTTATAAGCAATAGAGATATTTTATGTTTATATAGTTTCTTTCAGCCTAAGGATCCCACGGTGTGTTATAAGGCATGATCCAGATGCAGCTCTCCTGTTCTGCAAGTAGATTGGCTCAGGAGGACATCACAGAATCATAGAATCATCTAGATTGGAAGGGACCTTTAAGATCATCGAGTCCAACCATTAACCTAACGCTGCCAAAACCACCACTAAACCATGTCCCTCAGCACCACCATGACGGGCTTTGTCCAGGGGGAGTCTGTCTGGGCTTTCTGCCCTGATGGCTTTTTTGCTCATGAGTGTTCTGGTCAGTGGTCCCAAGTAGTCATGGAAAGAAGCACAACCATCCCAGTCAGATTCCCCTGTTACAAAATACTTCCCAGAGGTTGGTTTGAAAGAGAGGTAGGTATGCCCCAGGGCAAGAAGCTCATGAAAGCATGATTTCTGCAAAGGGCCATGTGTGCAGATGGTTTAGGGACTAAATTCACATCATGTCTTGGAAAGAGGGCAAATCCATCTCCAGAGATGACTGACTGAAGTGAAAATAGACTGAACAGAGGTTTGATTTTAAAACCCTGACATCCAGTGAAAACTATACTGCCAATCTGAGGCTCTCTAACGAGATCTGGGTACTTCGGCTGTCGATGTCTATCTCTGAGCTTATTTGCGAGACCCTGTTAGGGTCCATGAAGACAACCAGGGTCTTTTATGGCATAACCCAATAGGGCATCTTGCAAATAGGATGAGGTAAATTGCTGGACTGTAAAGGGAGTCCAGGATGACTACCCAGAAGTAAATGTCCACAATGCAGATGTCTAAAGTTAAGAGATGAATCTTACCAGTCTGTACCTTGTAGCAGCACCTGCAAGCCCAAAACAGAGCAAGGGATCTAAACAGAAAACAAGAGTCATGCTTTCATCTTGACCAACACCTTTGTGTTCTCTGTCCTACACCTTTCAGAGCAATGGAGGAGATCTGGCAAACAGCATCGGGCTCTTTGTTGCTTTGGATCCATATGAGAAGCCAGTGAAACAGGCCCAGCCAGACAATACCTCCAAAAGTAGTCAAAAGGACGCTTAGTTTAATTACCCAGGCCAGAAGGTGGTATAGAAATCAGCAAGTGCAGAACCACTGGTTCACACGTACCCAGAAATAACAATCTTGATATTTAGACCACTGAAATAAAGAGTGGGCCGGAGATGGGATGAGAAATAGTAATCTTTAAAATGCGACCCATTTGAATGTTTCTTTGGAGATTATAATGAGAATTGTGAAATTACAGGATGAGATGCAAGTTTCCTATTTAGCAAATTAAAGAGAGGTTTCTAGGCTTTCCAGGAGCTTCAGCTGGCTTCAAAACAGAGCGGACCAAAACTAAACATCACTCAGACTAATCACAATCCAGGTCAGAAGAACAGACCTAAGAATACTCTCTCCGAGCACCTGATTCACAACTGATGGGAGTCTTTCCACTGACTTCTCTGGGTTTTGGGCACACGGGGAGCTTTTGCCCCTTAGCCGCAGATGAGCTTAGCCCCGTGCCTTCAGCCGCTAATAGAGGCCGTGTTTGCCTGTCTGCATTCCAGAGCTAATGCACATTCCAGCCCGTGCAGAGGACTTTGCCTCCCCTCTGATGCACAAGGTCACCTCACCTTTGATCCTCAGCGTCGGCGTAAGGCTACCCGAGGAGGGCTGTGTAATGACTCAGCAGCTCGCTGCCTGTTGTGTTTCTCTCTTTAACTGGATTTTTTGCTCCAGTGAAGCTGTTCTCAGAATGGCTGAAGCTCACATGCCCGATCTTGAAGCTAACGAGAGCGCAATTATTCAGCAGGTGTAAAGCCGGCTAATGCCAGTACAGCGCAGCTCCGGCATGCGTCAGGCAGGATGATGTGTCAAACGATTGTTGTCGTTGCCACGGGAATGACAACACAAGAGAACAGCATCACGTAACATCACGGCAAACTGGCACATGTCAGCAGAGCATCCACCTTCACCCGCTTCACCTCAGCTGGAGAAGGGGACTGTGATTTGGAGACACTGTGTACGTTTGGGAGAAGTTTTCATATGAACTCGATGAGTCCTGTTTGTGCTGCTAAACCCCGGCAGTGACTGATACTCCTGAGCTCATGAGACACGTACCAGAACCTTAAGGTGGCCAAAAGCCACAAGACAAGTGACCAATGGAAAGACAAATCGAGGGGAGGGCTTAAGTAGCACATAGACCAGGTATGTCAACTGCTTCTTAGCTTCCCACTGTTCCTTGTGGGAAGGGGTCTGGCCATCTGTTTTAGACCCAAGATGGACTCATGATGTCAGGTGAGCAACCTTGCCACCTCCATTCTTTCCTCACCTGAAAGTCTAAATCACACAGCTGCCACAACACCAGCACAGCCTCAGAGGTGTCCACATAACCTAGACCAGAAGGGGAGATGTACATGAGTCAACATGCAGCTCAACAGCCATAGTTGGGCCACACTAGAGACTTCAGTAGAAAACTTGCCTAGAGTCTTGCCTAGTTTTCCTTCACTCCGTATCATTGGCACTCCTACAATGGCTACTGCTAGTAAAGTCCCACCGATGGCTGGCCAACACACCACCACATCACACAGCTCTCTTCAAACACCTTTAGAAGGACATGGCTCTGAAGACACCACAAGCACCCCCAACACACTCCCTGCATTACTCCTCCCTGAATTTCAACCATCATTAATGTACACTAATTAGTACTGTTGGGAACTCTTGAGAAAAGCATGGACAAATACGGAGAAACTACTTCATGCCAAAAAGCCTAAAATATCTTGGCTTTACCTAGTTTATACTGTATTGTAGTATCCAACTTACAGCACAGGGCACAAAAATAGCTTCCAACGATATTATCACTTTGTTATAATGGGCTAAATTCAGCCCTGAGGGGCTGTAGAAATTAATGGAGTTTGGCCCAACATGTGGTTAATGAGGATGGTCTATTTCAAGCCCATAAGGTACCACACTCTTCTGCCACTACAGATTGGCTGGGAATAATTCACCTCTTCAGAGACACTGTATTCACTTCCAGCCGTGGCTATGTTTGCTCTAAATAGAGGCAGCAAAAATAGACATCAAAACCAAAAACATTTCTTTCAAACTCCAAATGCCTCTGGCTCTGATTTTGATCTCGCATGCAGTAGAAGCTTAAGTGAGCGGAGAGGTTTATTTCTCATTTGTGCCAGTAAAAAATGAAATGGGCCCACTATGTTTAACATTGCTTTAGAATGCAGAACATTTAAGACAGTATCTGAACACTTAGAAAATGTTAACCCTGATTAAACAAGGCTAACCTTTACTTCTTCAGATCTCTTCTTACGGATAATCTCTTTACATCTTTTGATTTCTGTAACCACCGTGTTTCTAACTTCCCTGCCCATACAGCTAAATCCACCTCCCCCGAAGTCCCATCTCAGGAACTTCAGAATCAAACTCACTCAGCATCAGATTTCTAGTTCTGCATGACCCTGTCCTCATCTCTACCAAGCACGTAAGCCCGTGTTCACCTACTCAGACCAATATGGAAGTGTTTACCTGTAAGAAGAGGCGCATAAGGATGCTTTTTGGAGTCTGCACTGCTGAACATCCTTTGCATCTTACTCTTAGCCCCCAGTTTGAACTTGACCTTTATGTCTTTGCTGATGTTTGTTTGTTTTGAAACAGGGCACAGCCACAGAGGCTCAAAATATACCCTCCATTCTTGTATTCAAATTCTCCATCATGCCCTCTATTTTCCACAAACACTGAAAACTTCCAAAAAAAGCAGAATGCTCCAGAAAGTACTAAAAGTGCAATTCAAGTGGTGTAAGATCTTCCAAGCGGTCTTGTCATGTTTAATGTGGATGATTTGTGTAAAAGATCTCATATATTCCCTCTTCCTCTTACAACTTATCTTAGCTACCCTTAGCTGAAGAGGTGACTAAGGAAGGATCTCCCCTGAATGTTTGAATACAGCCTAACAAGTCTCAGCTACACCTCCTCCAGGGGACTAAATTGTGCCAGGGAGCATTTTATGGTCCAGAGGCCAACTACCAGTTTCTGGCTGTGTCCACACCATCAAAGTCCTTCAGCCTCCAGAAAAGGGTGACCTCATGCAAACTGCCTATGGGGAAAGGTCCCTCATCCCTGTCAACTTCCAAACGGTGACTGGAAACTGTTTGGGACAGCGCTAGACAGCCTGGGGCAAAACATTGTACCAGAGATCGTTCTAAGAACCAGAAAAAAACAGACGGCAAATTCTAGGGGGTCAAAACTGTTTGTTTCACTGTTGTAGATGTATCCTTTAATACCTTCCCATCATCACCAAAAATAACACTGGATTATTTTTTTCTGGACTCCTTGCTTTTAGCTTACAGGCTGTTCTCCTTTTCCCAGAAAGAAAGAAAAATGTTCACTACTGATAAAAGTTGTGCTGAAGTGGAGCAGATCTACAAGTGGAGCAGATCTACATCTCTCCTTTGGGATAAGCTTAGGATTTTATTCCTATAGCTCATAACCTTACGTCTCCAAACTTGTTGACTTTCAGCAAGATAGCTGAAGGTGGGACTTGGGACTGTAAGTATGGGCTCGTGTAGACTACAGCTATGGAGATCAGGACTTTCCAAGAAGGCTAAAGAACTAAGTGCCCAGCTCCCTTCCACCCAAAGGTTCTACATGGTCTCCACTGATACAGACAGTACCTCCCAACAGCACCACTCTCTGTTCCAGCAGAGATGAAGGGGAGGATAGATAAGGTACTATGTTTGGTCTTTTACCACCTCCAAGCATACTCCATTAATTACTCGGATCACACTGAAATAAAGAGCTGATTTGAGATTCTCATCTATTTAGTCATTTGTTAACTTCTGATAAAACTGAGCTTTGTCTTCTTATCTCTCTTTGCCAAACAGAGGCCAAGGCCAGCAAGTGAACCTCATCTTTCACACCACTCACCTGATTCAATCAGTCACGTATTGTAGTTGATCATTACATTTTCTAGATAACTATTTGCCCTCCATTCTATGATGTAAAAAATGTTTGGTGCGCTAACCAGCATTTAATGGGAAGGAGGAGAGAAGACAAAGCTCCACTGATATCATATCTTTGTTATCAATTTCATTGGTGTAAAACTGGCAATAATTTAGCAATGTGTTTGGTCCATAATCAGCAGCAATAACTCGTTTCTCTAGAATGAAAACATAATCTTTATGCTCCATATACAGCCGTTCCACCTCATTCTCCCTGAAGCATTGTAATACAAAAGTTTCCCACTGAACAAACTTCATCGTCTTATTTTTTATCATTATGATTTCTGAATCATCAAAATATGAGCTTAGTGTTCCTTCAGGGAGCTTTGACCCCACTTACTCCATTAAACAATTCAGGTTAAAGATCCCTCACTCATGGATGCTTTATGTTTCTTGGGAACTATTCTATGATTCTATGATTCTATTCTATGTTTCTTGGGAACTGCCTCTCAAATACAATCGCTTTAACCTTCGCTTTTCTGGCTAACGTATCTGCTCATATCTATCAGGCCTATCACTTGGAAGATATTGTGTCTTTCTTGGGAGCAGGCAGACATCTCTAGCCCGCAGTCTTTAAAGTCACAATTCCTAATTAGTCACCAAATCTAAGGGAAAATGGAAACTTTGAAAACTTTGAAAATCAACTTCAGAAACTTCACCATCAAGTCTGCAAATCTCAACTCTGGACTGATGCTCTCATGGTGGAAAGAGATCTGTATTCATTTGGTAGTAGTGATACAATTTTGCTCTCGTTTATAACTGCGTAATTCTGGAAGCAGATTTAGTTAGTCCCTACCACTATTTCCTTTGGCTAAGGGTAGATTTACACATATGTAACAGATTATGACTTTTCTCCCACCTACTCCAAAGCTTTGGCACCACGTGTATTTACAGCATTATGCGTACAGTAAGCAATCACCCTGTAAAATAGGAAGGCAACTGCAGAGAGCGAGTAGTTGCCAATAGCAAAGAACTGGTTAGTTAAAAGCGTGGTTAATGTTCTGAAATACTGAGTGGTTAACAACACGTCAAGTGGCTGTTGAGAGAATGCTCGTATTTACTCAGAGGTCAATTATTCACTCATAAATTTCTTGGTTTAATTTCCTTGTAGTCTACTTCCTCTATTACATATTCATAATCATCTTCTCATAAGTTCTCCTCCTACAGCTACTAATTATTCTCTATGTTCACCACATACCCTTTTGTGCCATATAGATGGTGAATATTAATTTCTGTAGAGCAGAGATTTTTTTTTAATTAAAGCAATGTTCTTTAGAAATAAATGCAATAACCATCAATTAAATTTAACAAATAAGGAAAAGTCATTAAACAAGAATGCCAATCAAGATGCTGAGCTGAAATTCAAACAACATCAATCATACTTTTGTTGTTCCAAAAGGTTGATTCAATCAATACAAAGTCCACAGAGTTTCAGTAAGGGAACCATTCACACACATTAGTTTTTATTTCCCTGGAAGATGCAGTTACCAGCTCTGTACCTGGGGCAATCAAACAGCATCCCAGCTACTCTGGAAAAAGGTCTGCAAAAGGTGTGTTCCACGCAGTGTGCTTCTGAGAAACCAACAGAGAAGACATCTCAGACTTTGCACGGTGTCTTCACTCCTCCATGTGAATGAGATCAGGTTCAACGAACAAAAGCATTTGAAATACATCACTGAAAAGAGGGGCTCGCTTCCTCTGGGGACTCAAAACTACAGGAGACATCGAGGCGTCATTCCTTTTTCAATGCGGATCTTCCAAAAAAAAAAAGATGCACGAGCCTTTCAAGGTCTGCAAGGGAGTTTTTCTGCATCAACACTTCCCTGTTCTGTTTAATCAAGGTAGGCGAGAGGGAAGGTCACAGTCACCAAGAAACTGGAACTAGATTGAGAAAAGTAGTCTGGCGGTTCTTACAAAATTCAGTGCTTTGGATCTTGGCTTCAAGGGAACGGGGTAAGAAACTTGCAGCTCTGGAAGTGGATATCATCATGGATTTATTTCACACAGCCACGTGTTACACAGGACTGAGCAGTTACACATGGTCATTCATACTGTAGTTACACATACCAACAAAAAAAGCATACAATAATGTGCATCTTGCCAATTGTGTTTTAAATACCTAGTTGGCCCTGAGCAAGAAAGAAATAGTAAATTCTGCAGTAGAGCAGTCTCGTGGTCCAGAAGTTGGATTGTGTCCTAGAGCTATCTCATAGATCTGCTTTCCAGAATTGCGGCCAGACACACACAACTCCCATTACAGTAATTGATTGCTCTGTGAGCTTAATACTTCAATATCCCAGGATCTATAGATTACAATACAGTACGCTATATCATAATATATAGCAAATAGCATTGAAGTCAGTTGGCAGCGGCTAAGTAAAGACCAAACAGAAGATGGATATTAGAGTCCAGAAAGAGGCACGAGGGATACGGCAGGAGCCAGGAGCCAGCTGGGCAGAGTTTAACCTGCCGGTGATATTTCTGTGAGGGCTGCGAACAGAAAATCCCATCCCATTATCTCCAGAGAAGGAAGAAGGCTCGCGAAGAGAGAAGGGTGAATTATTAAAGGATAGGCCAAGTATGACTGAGAGCTTATTAAAAAGGGAGGAGGATGGGTAAGCAGAGAAACAGCTTGCTAGGCTGGTTCTATTAAAATCTAAGGCCAGATCCTCTGTGTAAATTAGCATAGCTCCATTGACTCGGGTTGACTGGTTGACTTCTCTGGCTTCATGGCAGTTTACCAGCTGACATTTTAGCCCATTAACTTGAAGCATTGCATGTTTTCCTGTGAGCTTGGTCTTTGTTTGTTCTGCCCCCCACTCTTTTTTTTTCTGCCAGAACTGACAAAATTCTTCAGCTGAAACATCTGAGGAACGACATCTCATCAAAGATGGACGTTTCCATGGAAATATCTGTTTCAGATGAAATTTTTTTGAGTCTTTCACAGATAAAATATAAATAACTGGTTGGACAAGTTTTCAATAAATCAAAATAGAAACTTTGCTGGAGAAGCTGAAATGTTGTTTGGGTTGCATTTTTCCTCTCTTTTCTCTACTAAAGAACATACAATGCCTGAAGAAAAGAAATGACCAAATGAAAATTTGCTGAAAACTTCCAAGAGGAGACAAAACCATCTATCAGGTTATTCTCCCCACCAGATGCCCACATTTATAGCCGTGAGGGCAGAGAGAGATGATGAAGAGCTGGTGGCAGTGAATGCGAGGCAGAGGAGGGAGAGGGAGAGATAAGCGCTTCTGGCTTCCCTGTAGATGAGGGCCTTTTCCTTTTTCTCCCTCTTTTCCCTGCTCCTCCCTTCCCACTCATTGCAGCTAGTGCCTCAGACCGTAATCTGCTGGAAAAAAAACCAGCATAAGCTGCGCCTCCCCTGCACCAGCCGTTGCTGATAGAGAGATCCTCTGACACAAATCTAGAGGGTTATTTTTTTCTTCCTCATTTTGAGCACTGATTTACCCATACAAATGGACTGACATTCAATCATACGGGGAAATACATTCCAGGGATGAAACTGCTGTGACTGTTTCCCAAAATATGATCCCAAGGAAGAAGAACTGGTTATGGAAGTTTATGCCCTGAAAATTATTTTACAAATGAATATGTAAAACGAAATGCAGAGTTCTGTTCAAATGCATAGAGGGGTCTGACCACAATAGAAGTTGGTAACTAACATCCCCGAGAGTCTCCATTGGGAGTCTCAGCCCAAGAATACTGGAGAGAGTGGGAATGCACCCAGGATCTTGGACATATCCTACCACCTCCACATCTGCTCATAATCCCATGCCCAAACTGAGTGCTGGGGAACCACTCTTGGAGGTCTTACCCACCATGTGTAATGACAGCCAAGGCTGAGCTTTACAATGCAAAGATAGTAGTGAAGATAAAAGATTCAGCTGAGTATTTCCAGGGCTTTACCTTACCACCACTACCCAGAAAGCTCTCTGTAAATGAAATGCTCCAACTTCTTCAATCCCTGCTTCTGGAAATACAGTACCAGCTTCCTTGGCACAGTTTAGAGTAGCAAAAAATGTAAGAAGCCTCCTACGACTGGGGAAGAGAGCTGGAGCTACCAGCTGCTTTCAACATTTGTAGAGGAATACTTGGGGACGGGGTTGCAAATACATCAATATATTCCCCTTTCCAGAAGCCTGAAGTATGTTTGGCAATATGCAGTAGAGAACTGCTGTTGGTGTGGTTGGGAGGTTGACTGGAACACTGCTCCTACACAGGGATGAATATGGTCATGCTACTTTACTGCTGTGTATAAGGTCCCATAAAGAATATGTCACTTGACTTACTTTTCCCACATAAAGAATAAAAGATACATTTAAATCATTGCTTAGCTTCAGGCAGTGCTTAGCTGCTGACCAGTGCGGATATCGCATCAGATGGAGCTAAGGAAAAGACATGCAGATTTGTCATCGCTGCCAAAGTGGGTTTGTACAACAAGTGCTAACGCAGAACGAGACAAGAACTACTTATTTTGGTGGAGGCAAACTCCAGCTTTTCCTGTGAGCTAGTTAGGTGAGGTCAGCCAGATTGAAAAAAAAATAATAGTTTGTTAAGCCATAAATGCAATTAAAACCAAAGAGACTGCACTGGGGATAGGTGTTATTCAGTGTGTGCAAGGGGGTGCCAGAATCTGGCTCTGAATAGTTTTGATTAACAAACCTGGGTCTGAATTGTTAGAGAACTGTTCATTTCGTTAAGCCATTATTCATGGCCTGTGACTGGTCATAAGTAATGTTCTGCATCCTGATGAGAGGATTGAAGCTTACACTGGAATGATGAATGCCTGACAGCAGATAATGAATAGCGTACTTCCCTCACAATTCACAAATGCTCCAGGGTTTCGGAATTGTAAACTACCAGGCCAACTCACTGAACAAGTACATTGAAATAACATTCCCGAAAGCAGCAGGATTTCAGCTCTTTCTCTCTGGGGTAGAGTTTAATTTCCCTAAATCAAAGCAGTACAGGTCAAGCAGGTGTGCTAGAGCCGCTTGTTGGGTTTGTCTCAGGCCCAGTCAGTCTGCAAATACAACCCGACCCCTCAGCCACAAATTCCCCCTTCGGGAGAGAGCCGGGGGGTTCCCCGTGAGGTCAGACCCCAACTCTCCCAAAAAGTGCTATCACTCCATGACCCAGGCACTTCCACTTGTAGTTGGAGCTGCATGAATGCTTGCGAGTAATAACCCGCACGGTCACATAAATAGCAGCCAATGGAAGCCAAGTAATTAATTTATCAAGATATTGGCCAACAGACCGTCTTAATTATTTAACTATTCTGGTAAAAGCTAATGCATAAAGAACTTAAATGGTGCATGGATCTTGCACAGGGCCTTCAGCCAAGGGGAAATTTCGCACAAAACACCAGGCAGTTCAAAGTCCTCTCTGCATGCAAATGGAACAGAGTACACTCCCGCTGCATGGAGCTGTGGGATGAGTAGCCAGGGGCAAAGCATTGCAAATGATGCTTGGACCAACACACTGCGATACTGTTTTCCAGTTTTATCATAGTCTCTGAGCATCAGTTTGGTTTGTACCCAGTCCAATATATCTTCCCAACTGAACGTAATGCAAGTATGCAAGGAAAATGTTTCATTTACTGACCCAAGGGAGAGTGAAATGTAGAATAGCTGTTAAGTGAAGCTTGGAGAAAACCACATGAGAACATCGAGATGCACGTGTTGCAGCTGAACATTCGATAGACAATCACGTGCAGGACACTTTACCCACGACAGGCACAAAAAAAAATTGTTTGGCTTGAGATATTTGTACTTCACGGGTTGAACTTTCAACCAAGCTGAAGAACCAATTAATTGAATTAACATGGCATATCAGTGTCCAGAGCACTCAACACTTTGCAACCGTGTGAAGTCTGTTGCTGTGGCAGGCCTGCCTACACATCTTCAGCGAATAGCACTACAATCTACTCACTTCCATTTGCAGCCATGTCTCTGTTAGCTGTAAATGACAGCAATGGCACTCATTAAGTTGGTGGCTTGGGACAGGCTTCAGGTTGGGAATGGCTTATGCGAGATCTCAGTTCAATGCTATCCTGCTCGGACGGTGGCTCCAAAAACAAACAAGCAGAGGCTTCCCACTGCCCCACTGACACAGCATCAGTTCCACTTTTACACTTGGCTCCTGCATCCCAGTGGGCCACTTGGTGCTCCTGTTTCTGATGGGTGGCTGGTAGGATCAGGAATTACGAACTTTGCCTATCTTCCAAGAGTAGTACACAACTTATCGCACTGTATTTCTTCCTGTGTCTTTACCAGGTTGATTTGCAAGATCTTAAAGGATAGCTTCAATCCCAGACTGGAGAGGCAGCAGATTGGGTAGTCCCAACCCTGCCAGAAATTGCTTATGCAATCTCAGTTGAATTACTTTTTCTATGCTTCAGTTTTCCATATCAAATTATATTTCCTTTTACACTTAAACTGTAAATCTTTAGGGTGTGGGTCACTTCCTACTACTGTTTGTACAGAATCCAGCATAATGAGACTAATTTTGACAAGATTATGGAGTTATCTTGATCACACCATCAAATATTTTTATTAACCTCAATTTCATCCTGATTGTCCTACATAAATGCATCTTCCTGATGCTTAGACCTTTCTGTTACTTGCAGATATCAACCTGTTTCATGGCCCTTTTACCGGAATACAAATTCTACAGTGAAAAGGGTAGGTTATTACTCCAAACTGTTTGGGGATGGCTGGTGTCTCCTGCTTTGGGAGTCACCAGGAACCAGTCAAGCAGCAGCACCTCTATAGCTTTGTATATTCAGGAAAGCAAAGTTATGTGTCTACTGGACTCCTTTTCATTACACCAGTGGCAGAAGGAACAACTGGAGAAGAGACCAATACTATTCCCAAGCACAGCCATGGAACTCCTTTAAATTGTCTCTGCTTCTCCAACATCGAAAGCTGCTTTCCCTGACAAATGCTCTCCAGCGACCGGATGCTGAAGACCACCCCACGTTCAAAATGCCCTGCTAGGAAATTCTCCAGGGGAAAGCCACTAGGATTGAAATGCTGAGAGTTGTTAGGAGCTTTTCTTTAAGGATTTCGTATTTCCTACCCTTTCTGCAGTTCATTTTCTTTTCCTCTGCCTTACCACTCCCTCCATCTACCCTTCCCCCTCATAGCCTCTGTACAGATTCATACACGCCTAAGGCTCCCTTTCGTTACGTCTCCAGATACTCTCTCCTCTTTCCCTCACTCAGGCCTACCCACTTTGACTCTGATTTCTCTACTTCCAGCCACAAGGACCGCCCCACCACGTGAGAACTGCTCTTTCACATTCTCGTGTTCCACTAGCAGCCGTGTGAACAAAATTGCAATCAAACAAATGGTCAGAGCGGCAAGGAAGCATAGCTCCAGAGACTTCAAAGAGAGTTTGTGGCTTTCATGCTCACATTTTTTGTGGTAGTCACTTGCTGCTAGTTAGGTCTAGTATCAGCCTTAACCAATCAAGCTACTTCATTTTCCACAACCAGCCCATAATTAAAAAAGAAGGCCAATAGCCTCTCAATGATGATGCAATGATGTGTTCTCAGGTGCTCTTCCAGGCATGAGGCCAAAAGCTAAGTTGCCATTTATGCAATTTGAAATGAATGGCATAAAATTAGGCACTGACTAGAATTTCTCATTGCAATTCGTAATCGTTTTGCCTTTATTTTTCCAACAGTCAGCAGGTTTTTCTTCTGAGAAGTCCTTTTAAAAAGAATTTAGATGGCTACTTAGCATGACTATCAGTTGACTCAGATGACAGGACATTGCACTTACAAGACCTTTCGTGTTCCTCACTCCTCCTTTTCTGTTTCTCAATTAGGCCAAACTCTGCTGTATTCATACTATTGCTTTATTTCATCGCTCACACTGATGATTTCAGTAGCGACTCCTAGAATAAATTACCACTTCAGTGTGCCAAGACAACCTAAAGTCCTTGCTGAGGGCTGTTTCAGGCCTTTCTCATGCCCTTCTTATCCTGTTTCATCATCCACAAAGCCAGGACTTTCTCACAGCTCATCAGCTGGTTCCCCCAGAATTGGTAGACAAATAGCTTCCCATGTTTACTGTGCTTAATGGGAAAGCATACCCGCCTCACTAATGTGGCATGCATCCACCGTCGCTCTTATTAATTTAGCAATCCCATCAGGCATCCATCAGTAAGAATGGTATTTGTTGTCCTGTTTCAAGGAGGCAAGTTTTATCCATGACAATGGTTGTGTTGGCCAATGCCTCACTGAATCAGGTATTACGTTAATATTTCCCACATTTGGGGGATAAAATACACACTTTTAAGAATGGGAACCAGTAATTGAAATGAGAATTCAGAACATTTAGAAGCATTTAAAAATATGAGCCTCTAAGAGTTAGCGAAACATGGTGTCCCTATCCTATTTCCCTCCAGTGAAAGTCCAGCCAATTCAGCAGATCACTTTTAAGTGCTGTGAAGATACCCACCCGAGCTGGTGCACAAGGTAGGAACCTCTTCTTGGAATTCGGTTGGGACATTCGCAAGAATAAATCACAGAGCAAAATCAATTGCTTCCCAGTAGTGTCTCAGAAAGAATACCAAGAGTGCAAAGTCAAAGCCCCAAAAGATAGGGAATGCCAGGGTTAAGATGATCATGACCTAGTCTGGAAAGGACAAGCTGCTACACTGGATGCTACGTAGCCTCAGGGGAATGCGCAGTAACTGGTTACCCCAGTGCCCTATAAAACCTGCTCCCAGGCTTTCCACAGTTGCTATTAATAGGAGTTATAAACAGCCTCGGACCCATAACACGAGATTAGCTGTTATTATATCTGTTTCACAGATAAACTATCTGACAACCAGTAAAACTGAAATGGAAACCAAGCCTCTACAGCCGTATCGGTGGGAATGCTCCAGCAGGATACTGGAGAACAGAGTGCTCACAATGGGTAACCAGATAAGGGCAAAGCCAAGTTTTATCTTATTCCACTGCTGTGCTCAAGTGAAACAGAAGTAGAATCAAAAGCGAAGTCCTGCTGCTGTTATCATGTCTCCACTGTGGTCCCTTGATGGCACAGAATACCCACCTCTCATCTCTGTCCAACAGTAAAAAGTTACAGCATGGATATGGTCTAAGGCTGCAATTACGCTGCTTGAAGCTGCTGTTGCCTCCTAAATGGTTGTTTCTGGCCCTGTGGTATTCCTTCTGTAGTATGAAAGATTCAGAGTAAGCCCGAATCTGGTTTAGGCCAAATTATACAGGTTAAAGAATTTTAAAAGTTGCCTTGAGTCAGCTGGTTTTGACTAAGTGGGAGCTTTCTTACAAATGCCTCTGCCAGCCGAATTGCAGTGGCAGCTCACCTCCAGCTCTAAGACGTTGATGAGCACCTTGGGGCAGTAGGAGACTGTTTAAACTTGACCGTATGAAGCAGCAGATGCAAGGAGCACACCCAGGGAATGGAAGACTCGGTCAGCCTTCGGAAAGCCTGGAACCTGACGTGGTTGCTTGCTACAAAAAGCAGGCTCCCTCGCAAAGGCGTATCATTTGCAATTAGGGAGGACTGGATATGCCACTTGTAGGTCACCAGGTGATGAGCTCTGCAGAGCCTTCCACCCGTTGGTCACCAGCTGTATTCAACCCAGCCCTGAAATCATGGACAGGCATTTTAATTACATGTTTGTTTCACATCAGGTTGAGCGCTTTTCAGGAATCGTTTCTCATGTGGGTGTCGAGCACCTGGCACAATCAGGCCTCATCTTAGTTGGGTTCCTTAATCAAAGTATCTGGATTAGGAGTCTACAGGAATTTATTTGGGGTTGAACTTGAATTGGTTATGTTAGGAAAAAAAAACATTCACCTTGTCAGCACTTATTTAACCCAAGCTAAGGACCCACATTTTCTGCTATCATATACACAGTGAAAAGTCAAGGAGAATAAAAAAAAACCCTGAGAACTCAAAATTTGCAGGTTTGGTTGTGGGTTTTTTTTTTCCCAAAAACTTCTTATCGGGGAGCAAGAAGGGAGACAATTTATGTTACGTTTTCTGAAAGCAGGTTTCATGAATCTTTCTCAGCTTGACAGTAATACCGATTCCTCCCAAACAACTCAGCCTGAAACAGACAACTCATAATGTTAAAGTTAGGTATAGTTACAGTTGACTGAAAAAGGGACTGAGAATGGAAATTGTTATGCAATTGCTACTTTATGAATTGCTGCCAGATATGAAGATAATACTAAAAGCAGCCATTTTCTTCTGATTGATTTGGAACCCTCTTATTCTTCTGCGGAATGACAATAGTAACCTCTAAATGATAGTATTGCTCAGAGTTTTCTCATTTCTTTTTGCATAGACAAAAAGAAATAAATACATTCTCTTCAAAGGCACAAAGTCTTTGCAATTCACAGCATTTGGTGAAACTGAAAGTGATCAAAAACGTACGAGTTTAATAAATTCTGATATGCACATATCAGGGGAATACGCCGTGTTTTACTTTGGTGAAAGCAGAGTCCCAGCACACTTAATGCTCTACTGTTTTCTCATAAAAACCTCTTATGCCACATCAAATAGGCCACTGCACTGAAATCACAGATATGTTTTAAGTAGATTGTGTTAACTTTATGAATGCATCATAAAATGCGAACTCCATAACTTTGTATTGACACTGTTTTACTGTTGCAATTTACCATTGTAATGGCACTATTTAGGAAACAATGAATGAACTGCAATGAGATAATTAAGGGATAATCTCCATTACTTCGAAGTATACAAAGCAATAAACAGCTGCCAAAACTGATTAATAGCTGAAGTGAAGTTAAGACATTTAATCAATCTAATAAACCATTTATTACAAGAATATAGCGGCTTACACTAACTATGAGACATTTGTCTTATTGATACAAACTGCAGTATTTTCCTTTCTTTCGGATGTAATATCATGAGGCCTTGATTGTTCTTCCATTAAAGTCAAGGATAAAAATCCCATTGTGGACCCAGGGTCAAGCCTTCACTGAGCTGATATCAATAAAAATAAATGCTTCCTTTTAATGCAGAACAGTTCTGCTAAAAAACATTTTTCCCCCCTATTATAAAACATCCTATGGCATTGAAAAGGGGACACGTTTTAGTGGCAAGGACAAATGTCAGGAGTGGTGATGAAAATCTGGATCTCCCACTAGCTTGTACTGCAATTTCCTGCAAAGTATTCTTTTGTCTGTGCCTCCACCTCCTATCTCTAACATGGAAATGAAACCATTCACTTGTTCCGCGGGATTATTTAGGATTCAGTTCATGTGGCATATAAAGAAACATAGACAGAAGACACTGTACACACTTCAAGGTGTCTCTAAAGTAAAAGCAGAAAGAAAGCAACGCGGATTGCTCTTGATTCTGTTAGAACTGTCTCATAACTGGTGCAGGAACGGGAGCGAAGGGGGTGGGAGAGGCCGAACAGCCCTGCTTAGAGGAAGGGACCTGTTTCCTATGTTACAGCCGTGCTGCCAGTACAAGTACTGCTGAGCTTCCTAAACTTCCATTCTGCTTCCCACTGTTCTCCCAGTGGACTTCTCCAGCTCCTGGTATGCTGTCAGCACCCAGCTTTTCTGGTCTCCACCTTAGACTGGAGGGGTGAGGGAGGCTGCATGACAGTGGCAAAGGGGCAAGCACAGGGAGAGATATCCCCTCCTGGCATGTTCTCTCACCCTACTTCCACTTTACTATTTCACCATAAATAGCAGTTCCCCCTCTAAACTAAAGTAAGCACCAAATTCCTCAGTAAGATGAATAAACAGCTAGCTGTGCGACTGGAGTTTTACAACGTAAGTCACAAAAACAATCTTACAACATTTAAAACATACATAACACAGTGGCTCAAGGTATCATATTTGTCAAGCCTTGCAAAACGTGCTTTTCATCAGACAAGACGTTTAGATCTCCTCATCCCTGCACAGAACAGAGGTATTACAGCACATGTTCTCCTACCACAAGTTGTAATTGCCCTTTCCCTGCAAAGCAGTGGAAGATGTTTTTAGTGCTGGGTGACTCCAGCTTGCTCTGAAGCAACCCCTTTGTCTTAATGCTAGTAGGAAGCTACTTTGGGTTTATCTAAATATAAATGTTGATGCAGAAACTCATACCCAATAATAAGCAAGGTTTGAATTTATTGTTTCAGCAAAAGCTTCTGTGCAAATTAACCCTCAGATAATTAAAAATGCCTCCAGTGCCTGGGCGGGTAAAAGATGAAGCGCTTGCTGGATTACAACATAGCGAGGGCTGTGATAAAGCCTCATAATAGCTGAGGAGCAGCAGCTCTCAACCTTTACAGGTAGCAGGACTCATTCCATCAGCCAACATGTACTAACTCCTATTCATCTGTGCCCGATCTAACCTGTAAGGGACTGTTTGCAACTGCACGGCTCTTGTCTTGAGAAGCCAAAGCTAAACAGCAGGTTGAAACTTGCATGATGGGATGCAGCGCAAGCAGTGGCATTGCACTCATTCCCTGTGCAAGTGTTTGTCATGGGAGTAGGACGGGCAAACCTAAAATTCAAGTCCCAGAAACCTGCAATACTGGTATCTCCGCATGTACTGCTGCTTAGGAGTGTTAGTTTTGTGAGAGAAAGCACAGCTAGATTTTGAACCACTTTTTCTACCTTAAACAAGCGCAGCAATTCGAAGACTCGCAACAAAATGTTTAAATGTGTTGACTGTAGGAATACACTCACTGAGAGCGAAGCAAGGCCCCAGAGCTTTAAGTAATTTTCCCCAGAAACTAGATGTGGCACCAGCACAGACTAGAAATTCCTCGAGGCTGGGCCCATAGCCTGCCTTTACGGTAACGCACCGCAACGAGAACAGCTGCTTGCTGTTGCTGGAATGAAACACAGCGATCATTTCTGCGATCTAGCCTGGCAGTTGCAATGCCGTATTTTTGATAGTGTTATGTAGAACTGTTCAGAGCTCCTTACACGTTTTTGTATATATAAAAAGACACACGCTGTCTGGGGCTTTCTCTTTTAGGGACAAAAAAAAGATACTTGTAACCAATATTACTAAATTTCACATTCCCTGGGTCTATGCCAGTTACAGAAGTATTTTCCCCAATTAGTTAATGGAATTTAAAGTGATCTCTGTCCTTTTCGTAGCGAGGTTGCAACAGAGGCTTGTATATACATTAGAAACACTTTTCCAGGAGAGAAAGGAGGTTGCAATTCTTTATTTACATTAAATACACCAACACGCTTCCCTAAAGGTTTTCCCTTTTAACTTCACACTCCGACAGCCCCATAAAGGAGCCGTTATTGCGGGCTCCCCCACCCACCTTCCCCGCCACCGCGCCGAGGCCCTGGCTAACAGCAGGTCCCCGAGGAGGGCAGGAGGAGCGGGGCACGCACACCACAGCCCATCCCCTCACCAGCCCTCCCAGCCACCAGCAAACAGCAGCACTGGGAGTTCCTGGAGAGTCAGACATGCCTTTTAAGGTGCTCTAGGAAAAAAAAAAAAAAAAA
>VUYV01000826.1:38860-61206 GCA_008711295.1 Anarhynchus alexandrinus | reverse complement strand
CCTTCTTTTTTTAAATACAAATCTGTGCATTGATTTTTAAACAAACAAACAACACCCCCACCGTCCCCCCCCGCACGCAAACCTGCCTCCGGGAGGGAGATAGCCAGGTGAAATCTCACTCTGTTTCCATGGACAACCCGTCCATTATCACCCAGGTGACTAACCCCAAAGAGGAGGAGATCCTGTCCTGCGCTCAGGATAAAGGTGAGCTGCCTTCTCTCTTTCTCCATGGGTTGGTGGTTTTGGGTTTTTTTTTCGTGTTTGGGGTTTTTTTTTCTGGCAATCTCTACTTAAAAACGCACGTAGTAGCAACTTGCATTCTTCAGCGACCATATAATCCTCTCCAGGCTGCTGGGAATAGAGGAGGGCTTGTTGGGGTTGGGTGGTTTTTGGGTTTTTTTGTTGTTTTTTTTTTTTAATGTGGGATGATATTTGCATGAAGGGCTCTGAAACTGCTTGCTGGATACAGCTGAGAACTTGTTACAGTGTTTAAATATGGAGTGTAATCAGCAGTTATTTAAATAAAACGCTCTTGTTCCCCGAGGGTCGGCGAGGTAACTTTGTAAGGTGGTCGCTTTGCCCTGCGTCCCGGAGAGGATACCTGTGCTGGATGTGTTGGGAGGTTTTGAAATCTCAGCTGGAAAGATTTTAATTCCCCCTCACCCCCATTTTTTGGGGGGAGAAAAAAAAAATAAAAAGGTTTCCTGATTTCTCTCTGCTTTCCTGTATTTCTCCCTGCCTCACATTTAGGAAGCTGTGCCGCTTCCAGGTTTGTTGTTGGAGGAGACTTGTGCGTCTCAGGAAGAAACATGGGTTCCTTCTAAAAGTGGGCTCTATTTACTCTGTCGATAAATAGTTGTTGCTTGCGTAAGGCGTCGCACTTAGGTTGTGTTTTGCTCCAAAATAAGATGAATCCAGCCTGGCCGGAGGAGCTGCTTCTCCTCAAAAGTCTAGACGTTGACGATTGACCTTAACCTTGTTTCCGTTTGGAAGCTCGGCGGGTTTTGGGGCTGTAAGTGGTTGTGTCCTTGCAGCTGGTGACGAGGAAGGTACGGGTAAGCGGCGGGGTTCGAGTTCTGGGGAGTTGTGTGTGATTGCTCTTGGGTTTTGGAAGTTATTTGCATATTGAGTTTATGCTTTGTTACAAGGTAAAAAGGGGGAGAAAAGATAGAAATTAGAAATAAAGAGCGTGTGGTGATGTTGGTATCATAATAGACCTCCGAGTGGTCTCCTACAAATGGGAGATTGATGTATCTTCCCTCTAAAATCGATGCTTTTAGTATCCAGAAAGCTTCCATTTTTGTGTGGCTCATCTTGTAAATAGCGAGGGGTCCTGTGTCGTTGGAGAAGTTGCTCCCTGTTACTTTTCAAATGAGAGGCTGTACGTGAAATCCCGGTCTGTTCGTCTCACCAGTGCTGACTGCAGGAGTACGGAGGTAGATTTAAAAAAAAAAAAAAAANNNAGATTTAAAAAAAAAAAAAAAAGCCATCAACTTGGGGGGTGTTTGAACAAAAAATGGTATTTTTGTTGGGTATAGGAGCACTTATGTAACTCTCCAAGTCCTATCCCTTGTGAAGTGATACTTCCACTGCGAGGCCTTGTTTGGCTGGAGAGATTTCTGATGTTTTCCTCCGTTTTGGCAATGTTGAGCATGGGGTGGCTACGGTAAATAAGGTGCTGGTGCTCTGCCTGCCATGTCTCCTAAGACCTGGCTTGGAGGAGGCTTATGTGATACTGTGCTCAGATGTTGTGGCCTTCCTTAAGGACCTATATTATTGTACATACTGGAAGAGCTTCATCAATATTGTTAGCAGCTGGTTGAAATTTTAGTGGGAAAAAAAGCCAGTTGAGACAAGCAGAGGAGAATTTGACAGCTCAAAACAAGAGTTGAGCATCCACATCAAACAAGTGTCTTCAGAGTCCTCGGCACAGGGAGCAACGCTGCGTAGCGAAAATATGCATATAACTTGCATAACTATGCAGTAACTTGCATAATGTGCATTGTGTTCTTGCTATTGGTTTGTCTTCGGCAGAAAATCGTGATGGTCTTAATTGCGTAGCAGGGGCTTTTCAGGCTGCGTGTCGGCAGGGGTGGGCTGGGGGAGAGTGGAAGGAGGGTAGTTGGAGTTTGAGACGAGAGGAAACTTCAGCGTGATCTTAATACAGGAGGTGGATTCATGGTTTTTTTCTGTATTTTTTTTTTTTTTTAAATGCGGTTAAAGTGCATGCTTGGATTGACTCTGTGGTGAGACACTCAAATCATGCCAGAGCAACTTTTGCAGAAGGAGGATCGCAGGTCTGTCCGTCCTGGGCTCGGGAAGGAGAGCGCTGCTTGCTCCTGCCTCTTCCACCACTGCTTTGCCCACTGCTCGAGGTACGGAGCTTGGGAAAACCCGTTGGGCGACCTACCTTCCTCGCGTGGTTGCACGTCGCGTCACTCAATTTTCTGTTAGATTTCTTAACAGTTTTAGCAAAGCCTTTAGGTCCGGTGAGCTACGAGAGAGCCCGAAGCTGCGATGGTGCATACAGATAGGTTCCCAGTGGGAGACTGGTGTTTAAAGTGAGTCTTCGCTGCTAATTCAGATTGATGTGTTGGTACAAAATGGCTAACAAACATGTTAAGGCATAGTCAATTAACTCTTTATTTAACAAATACCAGGATCACCCGAGCCTATCTGCTGAAATTTTGTGATACAGTGAATTACAACGGCGCTGTACTGCGTGAGCAAGGGTTGCCCAGTTTAATGAAAACCTGCTTTTTCCTCCCGAGTTTAGCCTTTGGCTGCAGAAAGATGTTCTGGGGTACGAAGTGGCATGTAGTGGCTTTGGGGATCAGCGTTTTTCTTAGGGGTTTGTGACCTTCTGTTGGTGTTTCCCGTGGAAAAAATAGATTTATTTTTTTTTCTTCTTGTTAAGCTGGAGAGAAGCAGTTTGACAATAGCTGAGCAACTGCTAAATAATGCATGTGTATACCTTCAAGTGTTTGATTTTTTTCCAAGATTTTTTTGAAGCTTTTAATCATCCGTGAGTCCAGCGTTTAGCTTGATTTATTTTTTTTTAAATGCATTTATGTTTTAAAAGGAGCTTGATGTGCAGTATATGCTTATGCCAAATTTCTCTTGTGCAAGGGAGCGTGACTGGCAAGAAACAGAGCTGTTCTCTGGTCGTGGGGCAGTTATGTTTGTAGGTAAATATTGCGCTTTGCAAATAAAAATGCCAGAATATTTTCTTGCTAATCCAGATATTTTAAAAATGAGCTTTTGAGATAAGTGAAGCTGTGACAGCTTGTTAAAGAGGAGCTTATTAATCCTAAAATGGAATTGTTAACATTTCTTTTTAAAGTAAAAAAGTAAAAAATTTTGAAGGTGGAAAAAAACCCCAGATCTTGGTACGTGAACCATTGCTTAATATGTTGCCACATGGTGGTGCACTGTATTTAGTTGTCTGTCAAAATGAAAGCTGAGCATGGAAAGTTGCTACAATCATGTTTTACTGTTATTGTAATGTTTCTTCTGAAATGCCTGTGGTGTTCGTGCTCCTGGAAGATTTTCGTCCCTATCTATGTCTTTAAATTAGTTCTGGGAAATAGAAACGTACGTTCTCCCAATTGGAAGTGATACATGGGTGATTAAAAATATTTTGAGCACTGAATTCATGGAGAATTTAATTCCCTGTTAGTTTTTTAAGTAATGAAAATAGTAGTTCTTCACAGAAATGTGCTACGTTGTGTTCATCTGGCACTTCTGGAAATTGGAAGCGTTAACAAGACTTGAAATTAAAATGGAGACGTATGTGAAAAGGGGTTTGTTATATCAGCGATAAATGTGAGTGACTAAGAAAAAATACAAATAAAAACTACAAAGAAAAACTGAAAATCTGAATCTCTGTAGAATCAGTTCTACAGATAAGATCAACTGTTTATTTTATAAGGAAAGTATTCATTCTTATTAATTAGTTGAACAGTGACCTCTAATGTAAAATCTATACAGTTAAATCTATAGGACACAGTGCAGTGCTGGTAAGTCTTTGCGCTGAGTGTAACGTAGAGAGCGTGATCACGGGTGGGGAATAGGCAGTCAGTCCAAAGAAGTGAATTTCCCTTTTTTTACCACCATGCTTTAATTTGATCCTCATAAATGATGCAAATTCTTGGCAGTTTCCGTGTGCCAAGTTAAGTAGTAGCATAATAATAGTCCAGTCCTCCTTCAGGAACCAAATCCTTCAGGCTGCGGTGGTGTTTTCTCTCTCCAGATACGTCTTTCCTAACTCCTATAAAATTTGTCTGTCAGCTGAGCATCTACTTTCAGTTATTTAGAGTAACTGAATGTTTTAGTTTCCCTGCAGAAGTGTATTTTCTTCTGCAATAAACTATTTGAGAAAGGTTCACAGTGGAACCTAAACCTTTATAATTTTTTTTAACGAACAGTGTAATTCCCCGAGGAAGTTTTCACAAACAGGCAAACTTTTTTTGCCTTTCTTTCTTTGAAATAAAATTGGAAGAAACAGCAATGAGACCAGTATTCATTATAATTTAAAGTAACAAGTTCTTAAGATCTCAAGTTAAAAGCCAAAATAAGTCTTTAATTGTGTCTTCAATAAAAAGCATTTTGAAAATATGTGAAAATATTTTGAATATTCTTTGTTGCCATTACATCATCAGGATTCAGAGTACTCAAACATTTGAACATAGGGGAATGTTCCTGAGACACTGTCTCAACAAATTTTCATAATATTAACTACAGATCTTAACTTTAAAGTAGCATTTAAAAAAAAAAAAAAAAAGGATGTGGAAACCACTCCAGCACTACATTGGAATGTGAATTGCTCGCACAGGGTGAAATTTTAAATCATTAACTAATGACATAGTTGTTATATGAAACCAGAGTAACCATACAGTAGGTTTTATGTTGCAGGGAGGCTGTAGTAACCTGTAGTAACCCGGGATTTGATTTAGGGTAGCAGTTAACAAGCTGCAGTGTACTGGCAGTAACGCGAATGATAATTTGCATGAATATCGAATATTCCGTCCGTGTCTGTAAGCTGCAGCATTATCATTTCTTCCTAGCACGTGTCATCTCAAATTCATATTTCTTTCGAGTCAGTGATTTAACTGAAGCGTTCAGAAGTTTAACGGGCCTTTAAAAAACTGAAGTCGACCTACATTTTGTCAATTCAGTATTCAGAAATGCAAATAGCATTTTCTGACATAATGGGTAAGATGCGGTGTGATCGATGCTACGCTGCATCTTTCAGAACTTAATCTGAATGTTACAAATGAGCCTCCGGATAACGGGTCCGTGTTTGTTTCTTTAAAGTGACAAGGAACTAAAATGCTGAGAAAGTGAAAGCTAAGAGAAATGAAACTCACTTATTTGGTCAGCATTGGTGAAAGACGTGGTTCCCGTTTGCCTGGCAGATAGGTTTAACTGTGGGAAGCTTATTTTTCTGTCATGGAACACTTAATTTATGAGGTTTACTGTCTCGTAAAAGTCATCACTCAAACACGAAAATGGTTGCAAATTAGTTCTAGCCCATAATTTTTATATATGTTGAATCTTGAATATTCACTCTAAGCAAGTGCGCCATTGTTTTTTGCTAAATTTTGAGTTGGAAGAGTTGTTGGCAACAACCACCGTGGTTGGTGCTCAATATTACATTTTCCATTAAAAATCCAGTTTCAGGCAATCCTACATATGGAAATGTTAACTCGGGGAGCGAATTTATCCCTTATACAACCCTACCCAATGGAGTATTTCGGATGGATTACTTTGAATTATATTTGAAGTGTTTCTTTCCACAAGATTTAACATTTTCTTTCTTCCCCCCCGCCCCCCAAAAAAAGGAAAAGCAAACATAGGTCTAACTCTCTACATTTTTCCGTATTTTTTTTTTTTACCCACTGTGTGGATCAGTAGGGGAAGATGTGGTTTATCCCTTTTCCTCCTCCCTGCCTGAGGGATGTATCTTGCTGGGAGAGTAGCTTGGCACGTGGATGTATGCTGGACTGGGAAGGAGAAGAGAGCTGCCCAAGTGCTCCAGCCTATTTGAGGGACAGAGTGGAGAGTATGAAGTTCTGGCTCTTGAGGGCTGCTGAGCCCATACAGGGCTGATAGTGGGAGAGGGAATAGGTTTAGGGTCTGCTTCGGGCAGTGGGTGCTCTCACGATGAAGTTGATTTGGTCTCTGTCCACCCAGTTGGGTGGTTGCGTGTGTTCCCTTAGCCCAGTTCATAACTAGGTCCAGCAAGGGGCGGAGTCTTCCAAGCTGAAATAAGAGTTCTACAGCTGGTAGAACTAATGAGCGAGCCTAATCATAGAATCGTCTAGGATGGAAGGGACCTTCAAGATCATCAAGTCCAACCATCAACCTGACACTGCCAAAACCACCACCAAACCATGTCCCTCAGCACCACGTCTACCCATCTTTTAAATACCTCCAGGGATGGTGATTCCACCACCTCCCTGGGCCGCCTGTTCCAATGGTTGACAACCCTTTTGGTGAAGAAATTTTTCCTCATGTCCATCCTAAACCTCAAAAACCTATTAGATGTTCAAAGACCACATCTGGATTGCTGGTGAGGGTTATATACAGTTTGATTCCTCTCAGCAGTGGAGACCTGGCTGGAAAATCTCCCAAAAACGCTCAGCAGCATCTCTGAAGTCTTTCATGTGTCTGTTCTGTTGAATGATACCGATATCAGCTGTGTTTTCAGTGCTCACCTTCCTGGCCAGGAGGCTCAAACAGGATGATGTGGTATCAGCGGGTTTAAATGCTTTGCTGAACTTCCAGAGCTTTTTGTAAGGGGCCGCGGGCAGGCATGGAGGAAGGATGCCTTTTGTGCTCTAATGTAGCCGGGGACGTTTTTTAGAGTTTCACGTAGGAAATGTTAATCTTCTATGAATTCTGCTTGTGCCGGAGTTCGTTGGGAGCTTGCTTTATTTTTACTTGGAGAGGTTAAGGCGTAAAAGTGACATAGATGTGACAAATATGGAAGGCGTAAGTAGGATCTAAATAGATCAGAGTAAAAATACGTTCCATGTGGTCTGCTGTGCTATAATTTTGGCCTTTTTTATTTCTAGAATGTTTGCTATATGACAAAAAAAATTGAAGTGAGTTCTATACAGTCCCGTCCTTCCAGTACCAGCTACTACTGTGTAACATAGATATTAGCAGTAGAAACAACAGATTTAGACAAATGAGCAGAGCAAGTTCAGTGCGTGGTGTTGGGTCTACATAAAGGTTTTTGGCTTTATTCAGCGTGTTATCAAAATGATCATTTACATAAAAGTGCCACATCTCGTTTTCTTTGTACAAGATAATAAAGTATGATTTGTAAAAAAAGAAAACCCCATTATTAGAAGTGATTGGCTGTACTAGCAACTAGAATTCTATTATCTAGAAAATTTATTGTGAGTTAAATCTGAATAAATATATGGTAGACTTGGATTCTAAGGATGTCGGGGGTTTTTTAAATGAGTTTTTTTCCTTATTTCTTTCTCCAAGGAAGAACTATTACTCTCCTGAATGTTTATTAGTATATTTAAAGCCTGACAGACAGAGGCAAATGAGATACCGCAGGCTGTATTTTGTACGGAAGAGCAACCCCGAATGAAGGATGCCTGATCTGTCAAAACCTACTGTGTATGTAACTTCTTAAAATGTTTGTAAAAATTGAGGACGGTTTTGTAGGAAACAAATATTTCACGAACATCACCCTGAAGTTACAGTGTATATATATTGACGGTTTTGGTTAAAGTCAAGTCATCTCTCGTGAGTAACTGGTCAGCCAGTTCTGGCAGTTGTTTGCTGTTGCAGAGCCTCCTCGTTTTCTTGGTAGAAAGTGCTGTATTGATTTTTATTCACCGCCGTGCTCTGCCCTGCCCCTGCAGCTCTCTCGCTTCCCCGCTTGTCCTCCAGGATTCCCAGCAGAATTAGCCATAAAACTAATCTTGCTGTTTCCTTTTCTGCTGTAATCAGCAGTAAAATTTTAAACTTTCTTGTTTATTTGATGATTTGCGAAGCTTGGTCATCTCCTTGGTGTACAGCACTCCTCTCCTGGCCTCTGGGAGTTAGTAAATTTTTTTAAAGGTATGAATTTTGTACAAAGTTGTTCCATGCATGCATTTAACAATTTGCTTGCAGTGCAGCTTTATTTTTGTCTGCGGAAGCTGTTTTATATATCCATGCCTGAATGTTTACATACTTGCATGGGTTACCCATGAACGCACCTACATCTGGTTAGTGGGAATCTAATTATCAGAAAACTTTGGTAAAGGTCAGAATGGTGGGTGTGTAGGTTTTGAAGTTATTTTGCAGTCTAAGGTTTGCACGAACTGTGGTGTTGGCAGTTTTTCCTAGTGATAGTTGAGGTAGAAGTACTCTGCAAATGAGTGGTCAATAGTGACATGTTCCTAGAAGATACCTAATAATTTATACTTGCTCCAGCCAAGCTCTTTGAAAGATCTAATATTTACCACCTGGAGAGAAAAGAACTTGTAAGAGTATAAAGGATCTCAATAAACCTTCACAAAAGCCTTACAAATTAAGAAGAAAAAAATAGGTTTATGGGACTTCTTGTAAGCTGAAACTAAAATTGGTTAAAGATACACATTAACAATTTGATGAATGCAGAATAAAGTGAAGTATTTCAGGAAAAACAGCTGAAGCATGTATTTTATAGGGATTTTTGGAGTGAAGCTTTGACCTTTGGTGTTCTTTAATTCTCTCCTTTGCTGTATTTGGCTTTCTTGCCTTTTTCTCTTCTCATCATAAGGTTCTGGATTGCAACAGCTGCCTCTTTGTGCTGCTCTGATGATGCTGGAGTTCAAGGGGCTCGGGGGTGTTTGGCACTGGTGACTGTGTCCAGGGGTAATTCTGGTATGAGAAGCTGTAGTAGATGTTTGGGGAGTGAGATGGTGTGGGGATGAGGAACCCTGGACCATACTGCATGGACACATTGGCCCCTGGCAAGTTGGCCCAAATGGCATAGGAGCTGTCTTGTTAGGGGAGATGTTCTCTGTTTCTCAACTCCCCTGTTAAAATCTAGGAAGATATCTTGATGTGGGATCGCCGCTGTTGTATAGCAGCTTTGGTTCTTAAAGCCATGATACTTACTTCTTCTTCCTAACAATTGGTTAAAAACCTTGAGTGAATGTTGTGCTGTATTTAAAGGGAGGAGGTGCATGAAAAATAACCAATAAAATAGAGTTTGCCCGGGCTGTTTCCACAGTACGGCATGGCTTCAGAATTAAAGGCAGAGTATCCCATTTGGGTAAAAGGAAACATTTGCTCATCCATTGTATGGGTGACCTGCATAATCCTTGAAGATATGGTTGCCAAAATAGTTTATCTGGGAATTCCTAAACAGGATTAACTGAGAGCAATTTGTATTTATTATAACAAATGTAATCTTACGAAGGTACTGAAAAATAGTATTAAAAAGGTACTGACCATATTTCAGCATATGAATTCTGTGTCATCAATCAGTAGGAGAAGGAGGGGGGAAAATATCTTTCAAATATCTTTCCATAGTGACCAGCTGAACGTGGCAAGTATCTGTACTTGCATTTATCACGAACCCCCACCAGTAGTTTTCCTGGAAGATGACACCTTCGTCCAGTCATTTGATGACCACCTGCCAATTCTCATGGGTTTTTATGATACGAAATTGATTTTGATGAGAATCAGTAAGTTGAAAATGATTTGAGAGTTTTGGAAGCGGTGGGGGGGAGGCTATGTTCGTTGAGGAAATAAAAAAAAAAAAAAAAGAAAAGGAAAGAGTACTGAATGCAATCTACAGTGCAATTCATTTGCTAATTACACATTGACATAAATTGAAAAGTCCCAGAAGGAAGGGGTTTACAACATAACTGTAAAACAATTTGCATCTGTGTAGAGGTCTGTGCTTATCCACAAAGGAATGAGATTTTAAGTGGATTTGTTTAATCGGGTTTATCCGTGAGTACATAGTTGTGGGACTCCTTTTTCCTCGCATTTCAAAATCTCGTGTCTTTCTGGAAGATTCCCTCTTGTGTTGAGATTAAAGATGTCAAGGAAGTAAGTATGATGAAGTTTAATGGAGAATGAAAGTGAAACCTAAAAAAACCCCAAGAAACGTCCTTCTTCATTTTAGAGTGGATTGACTGTGTGAATGTTTCTGGCTCCAGATTATCATGATAAAACTGACAGTCTAATGCAAACTGTGCCCTGAAATTCAAATGCCTTTTTTTCCTGCCTCCTAAGAAATTTGAAACACTCGAGCAAATTTGTGCGGTCTCTATTGGAAAGGATGCTAACAGCTTAGACGCACTAACGAGTCTTACTCCAGAGGGTATTCGCTGTTAGTATTATGATGGTTTGGGGTGTTCTGTAAGTCTTTCAGACTTGTTGGTGCCCAACATGTTACCCTACAATTTGCTGCCACTTTTTTAAAAACATGTCATGACAGGAAAAAAGATAAAAATTTGAACAAAACTGGAAATCAGCTTGGCAGTTTTGAAAAGGGAATCTGTTCAGGTCTCGTTCCTGTATTCACTTGTACTATTAGTGCTGCACTTTATTGTAAATTACCTGTTTACCATCGTTCTGGCAGGCAGATGAGCTCTGAGAGCAGAGTGTTTTTAAAAATGTCACTTGTCAGTTGTTTTGGTAGTGATGGATTATTTTCAATACCTTTAAATGAAACAGTTGTTTATCTTCAATATAATAACTAAATACTGTTACTATCTCATGTTATAAAACCATAATATTATTAAAAGGAGAAAAATGAGCTTCCAGACAAAACCTGCCCCAGATGCAAGAAACAACTTTGATAAATTCCTGTGGACCAGGTGCCCCTGGATCCGTCAGTGAGGTGCTGTGTCCATGAGATGAGAGTAGCACTCAGTAACTGCAGTACCACATCTCAAGAGAAGATAAGATGAGGAGGAGGTTTGGCTTTATGATTTCTCTTCGAAGTGTCCTTTCAGGAAATATCCTAAATAGCTGTTTCAGTTTGCACTGTGTGATATGCTAGATTAAGCCTTGAAGTGCAAATCTTAACATTGACCTCGTGCTATTGTGGTTCTGTTCAAATACGATTTCCACAGTGATTGTGAATTCCTGTTGGCACCAGATGGTTCAGATTCTAAAAAAATATTTATATATAAAAATCTATATATCTAAAATATTAATCTCTAAATTAAATATCTATCTAAAATATTACTCTGTATATCTACATCTAAAAATATTTATTAGAGCTTTGCAACATGAAAAATAATTCCACTGTGCTTCTAAAACCAAGAAAACCAAAACCAACAACCCCCCTAAACAGAAAAAATAATCAAACAAGCCAAAACCAACCAACCAACCAAATCCCAGTAAAATCAGTAGGGATATAAGCTGTGAAAAGGAAACTAATCATGAAAATGTCAGGAGGCAGCTGTGTGATGATGACCAGGAGGGCACGGCGATATGATTTTTAGCAAGGTAACCTGGCACTCTGTCGGTACAAAACACACTCCAACCCCTTGAAAGTGGGATGTTGGTGTACAAGGATAGATTTGTTGGAGTAGTGTTTGTGCTAAAACATAGAAGTAACACTGGTTTTGTTTTGGAAATGTCTTCAATGGGTACTAAAGAAAGATAAGTGTAAAATACGGCTGGGCTGTCTCGTCGCAGAATAGGCTGAGATAGCCCTAAATTCAACACGGTAAGGTCAATGCTTATTTAGTCATGGCTTTGCTTATCCTTAGTGCCATGGATGGGGGATGTTGGCATTCACTTTAAATAATTTTAGAAGTCCATGGGTAAAAATTAATTATTTTTTCAGCAAACAGTAATGCACCTACTACTTGCCAGAATGCTTCATTATTTTTTTTTCCTTTGCTAATGGTGAAGGTTGAAGTAAAATGTTTCTATTGGCCACTTTAAATTACCAGTTAGAGTCAAGGTGGGAAAACAAACCCAAAAATTTATGGTGGTGTTTTTGAACTATTTTCAAGTAATTGTCAACCCATTACATGCTGCTCTTTAAAAAAAAAAAAAACAACAACAAAAACAACAAAAAACAAACCCAAAAAAAAACCCAAACCAAAAAAACCACCCCGAATATTTTCATAGTGAAGGTGACTTCTTAAGTTCCACTGTCGGTGGTCTTTGTGTGATAGCCATCAAGTAACAAAAAGGAGGACTAACGATAATCTCTATCCTTTAGTAGATGGGGGTGGAAACAGTGACCAAGGATGGGGAAAAGGCTGAGGTACTTAATGCCATCTTTGCCTCGGTCTTTAATGGTAAGACCAGTTGTTTCCCGAGCACCCAGCCCCCTGAGCTAGTAGACAAGGGTGGGGAGCAGAATGAAGCCTCCATAATCCATGGGGAAATAGTGAGTGACCTTCTCCAGCACCAAGACATATGGAAGTCTACGGGGCCAGCTGGGATCCAGCCAAGGGCACTGGGAGAGCTGGTGGGTTTGCTCACCAAGCCACTTGCCGTCATTTATCAGCAGTCCTGGCTAACCGGGGAGGTCCCAGCTGACTGGAGGTTAGAAAATGTGACGCCTGCCCACAAGAAGGGCCAGAAGGAGGATCTGGGGAGCTACAGGCCTGTCAGTCTGACCACGGTGCCTGGAAAGGTTATGGAGCAGATCGTCTTGAGTGTCATTACGTTGCACTTGCAGGACAACCAGGTGATCAGGCCCAGTCAGCATAGGTTCATGAAAGGCAGGTCCTGACTAACCTGATCTCCCTCTATGACCAGGTGACCCATTTAGTGGATGAGGGAAAGGCTGTGGATGTTGTTTGCCTGGACTTCACTAAAGCCTTTGACACTGTTTCCCACAGCGTTCTCCTGAAGAAACTGGCTGCTCATGGCTTGGATGGGTGTACTCTTCGCTGGGTAAAACACTGGCTGGAAGGCCAGGCCCAAAGAGTGGTGGTGAATGAGTTACATCCAGTTGGCGTTTGGTCACAAGTGGTGTTCCCCATGGCTCAGTATTGGGGCCGGTTCTCTTTAATATCTTTATTGATGACCTGGATGAGGGGATCAAGTGTCCCGTCAGTAAGTTTGCAGATGATACCACATTCGGTGGGAGTGTTGATCTGCTTGAGGGTAGGATGGATCTACAGAGGGATCTGGACAGGCTGAATCCATGGGCGGAAGCCAATGGTGTGAGGTTCAACAAGGCCAAGTGTTGGGTCCTGCACTTGGATCAGAACAACCCCATGCAGTGCTACAGGCTTGGGGCAGAGTGACTGGAAAGCTGCCCAGCGGATAAGGACCTGGGGGTGTTGGTGGACAGCTGCTGAATATGAGCCAGCAGTGTGCCCAGGTGGCCAAGGTGGCCAACAGCATCCTGGCCTGTATCAGGATTAGTGTGGTGAGCAGGACTAGGGAAGTGATCGTTCCCCTGTACTCAGCACTGGTGAGGCCCCACCTCGAGTACTGTGTTCGGTTTTGGGTCCTCACGACAAGAAAGACATAGAGGTGCCTGGAGTGTGTCCAGAGAAGGGCAGTGAAGCTGGTGAGGGGTCTGGAGAGCAAGTCTTGTGAGGAGCAGCTGAGGGAACTAGGGTTGTTTAGTCTGGAGAAAAGGAGGCTGAGTGGAGACCTCATCACTCTCTACAGCTCCCTGAAAGGAGGTTGGAGCAAGGTAGGGGTCGGGCTCTTCTTGCTAGTAACAAGTGATAGGACAAGAGGAAATGGCCTCAATTTATGCTGGGGGACGTTTAGATTGGATATTAGGAAAAATTTCTTCACAGAAAGGGTTGTCAACCATTGGAACAGGCTGCCCAGGGCGTTGGTGGAGTCACCATCCCTGGAGGTATTTAAAAGATGGGTAGACGTGGTGCTGAGGGACATGGTTTGGTGGTGGTTTTGGCAGTGTCAGGTTGATGGTTGGACTTGATGATCTTGAAGGTCCCTTCCAACCTAGACGATTCTATGAAATGGCTTTATCTTCTCTTCTGCTGATAAGGTCACAGATTTCTGGTTTGCATAATAATGACACGTTTTTGAATGGATAATAATTCTGACTGGAAAACAGGTTCACAGTCTTCACCTTTTTCATAGTTGATGAGGTGATAGTCAGCTCGCTGGCTGGTAGGAAGGATTTTACAGGAGTAAACAGCCTTTCTTGCTTTAATTATGACCATATGCGTACAGCAACTGTGATTGTCTGGGTATCTGTATCCTGTATTTTCAGTTAAATAGCTGATAAAATGTTGCAGTTGTGGAAATGACTACCAAGTCCAATAGGCAGATGTCTTTGGAAGCAGTTTTGGTTTTGCTTTCTATTTCATCATACAAAGCAACCAAACATTTCTCGAGGTTTGATGGTCTTGTGCTGTAACAAAATAAACACTGAATATTATTCTATACCTGATAAGGTTACTGTTTGGACCCAGTATTCATAAACACTTTTTTAAATAAATCTCAAGTTTACTAAGTGTCACAACACCTATAAATTCATATTTTTTCTTTGCTGGTTAACTTCTCTGTAAACAGTTGTCTTGCATGTTAAATAATAGTAAAAATGTATTGAGCAATAGAGTTGAAAATCAACATGTTAAATTCTTGATTTGTGTTCTAGGAGCAGCCAGTATTAACTAGAGAAGTCCCTTTTTAATTCTTCTAGAAAAAAATTAAAGCCTGTCAACAAGGAGTCAGGTGCTTAACCCGAAGATACTTCTTTGGCAGTGTTTGGGTAAAACTGACCCCGAGCACCCTTCCCTCTGGAAAACATCCCGTCTATTCATATCACTTCCCAGAGGTTAAATGCAGCCCTTGGAACGCTCGCAGGAAATAATACCAATGTGCTGCTAAACCATGACCCACCTTTTGGCCAAATATGCCACTTTTCTTGATTACTGGGAGGACCACATATAATTATTGTTGCCCTGCGTGGAGCCAGGAGGTGCCAGGAGATGTCCCAAGGCCCCTCTGTGCTCGCTGCCCATCCATAACTCCCCTCCTCGCTGGCTGATTTTTTTGGTTTGGTTTTTTTTTTTTCCCCTGTGTTTATTCACAAACACCACCTGTGTATCAATTGCAGCGTTTTGGTCCTTTTTTGAGGAGAAGCCAGTCCAGATGTTCTGTTGTCCCTCAGCTGAGGATGCGTGACTGAAAGAAGTGCTTGCTTGGAGGAGTCCTAAATAATGCAGTATTTAAATACCTGGTAGAACGTTTTCAGTCAAATACTCAAGCTGTTGCTAGCACTGCTGGAAATGTTTTGATGGCCGAAAAATGGAAATGTTGCTGTGCCTCACCAGGTGGTCAGGAACGGGACAATTTTCCTTGCTTTGGTTGATAAAGTTAGAGGTCAGGGCGTCTCCCACTTTGTTCAATGTGTTGGAATATTTTTTCCATTGGTTTGAGTTGCCTTTTTTTCATGAAATAATCTTTGATAATAAAAGTTAGCATGTGGCTTTGTCACGTGTGCATGTAAATAAGGTGGGTTTGTTGTAATAATTGGTGGAGGAGATATAGATGCTTGGAATTGATGGCACTGGTGTAGTTGACATGAATCGTGTCCTGGCGACTCCATTAAGAGTAAAGGAAACGTGCGCGGTTCTCCTCTGACCTCCGCGCTTGGCTGTGTGCAAAAATAAGTGGAATGGAGTTCAGAATCCTAATTTGATGGTTTTGCCATCAGCTGCGCATGCTGTACGTGCCGCGCTGAAACGTAACCAGGGATACGGAGTCGCAGAGTCCCACCGTTTATCTTTAGCTTCTCTTCAGAGGAGGAGAAGAGGGAAAACTTGGCAAAAAAAAAAAAATAAATCAGCGGTTGGTGGTGGTGTTCTGCTTCTCTAAGTTTAGCAGCTTTGGGGGTGGTTGTTAAAACGGGCTCTCGGGTTTTGAAACCCTCTGTTCTGAGCAGCGTTAGGGAACGTGGTGCTCTGGCGTGCTGGAGGTCTGCCTGTGCTGCAGCTTCCAAAGCCAAAATACCTGGCTGGATTTAATCAGTAATTTAGTAAAAAAAAATGGAAGAGATTTAAAAAAAAAAAAGAAAACAACAAACTTCCCCTGTTGCAAACAAGAATTGCGTAGCTTGCTCACTGATAAACTTTAGGCAGCGTATTTAAATTGCGATTTGGGGAGGCTCTATGTCACACTGGAGTCACACCGCTTTCCTCCATAGAGGCAAACCTGATCTCCGCATCAGCAGGGGCTTGTTGTTCTGCCACTGTAGAGAAACTTCTCCTTCCGTCTGTTACGCAGCCAGGAGAACAATATAGAGGGTTATGGAAAGGCTGCATTATTCCAGGGGCCTTTCGGACAGTTTTCACAGTTTCTATAGGATGTTAACGAATCTCCCGCTGCAAAAAGCTGCAACTGAATTTGATAAAATATCACTTCTTCTAAGTCCTTCCCTGATGGATTCTGTCAGCTGGCTTCCCGAGTGAGTACCACCAGCGTTTCTATATGCTTACCCTTCAGCATTTCCACAGAATCTGTTTTAATTGTCTGGTTTTGAATTAAGTAAGTATACTTGCAAGATTGTGATCCTTTGCGTTGTTATTTGCTGAAAGTCTTTGTAAGAAAGTTTTCATTCCCCGCTCTTCTGAAGTCTGCAACGTGGAAGGGAAATGGATACTCTGTTATGGGAAGGGGCTTCATCTGGGATGATGGCTAATGCTGGCTATGGAAGGATGCTGTTGTGGAAGGAAGGGGAGAGACAACACATACATGAGTATTTTGAGTGGGATTTTGAGTGGGATTCATCCCATAGACTTATTGATAGTCCAGGGTACTGCTAAGGGAAAAAAAAGTAGTCCAAAGTCTGTATCCCATTAAAAGACTTAATATACTTCTCTTTTTTAACATTTATATTCAGAAGCATAAATTTACTGTGCTTATAGCAAAATGCAATTTTCATAGCTCTTTAGAACTGTTCGTATTTTTTCATAAATTTCATTTGACTTACGCTTCCCGTGGTTTGGGTCTGGGCTTCAGGTTGCTCTCAGCAGGGGAGGGAAAGAGGATAGCGGTAGAGGAACCTTCCCGGAGCTGCGTGGCCGTGCCTGGGATGGGGGGTCTGACTGGTACTCTGCTCGCAGGGCTTCCATCTCCCTCCTTTTGTGAACTTAAAGCTGTAATATTTTGGAATCTTGTCTCATCCCGCAGGTATGTGTGGCTTGGCACCTCTACAGGACCTTGTTTGTGTGAGCTTAAGCTGTAGTTCAAGGAGAGTCATTTTAACGCGGGTACTTGCTGTGCGTTTGGGGTTATGGGGGTAGAATTTACAGCCAGCTTTAAACTTCTGCTCTGAAATTCTACTTTAGGACCGGATTAAATCATTCCGTAAGCTCAGCTGTATGTTCAGTGGTGCGATTTCAGTGCTGCTGGTCTGTGATACAGCTCGCTGCTGGAGCTTGACACAGTGAGATTAATGATAGAAGTTTGCAATTCAGTAAATATTTACAAGGCATTTAGCAATTAGTGAGATGCTAATGCTTTTCACCCTTTTTCTGTGATCAATGATTAGCAAGGTGATATTTTATTTCCACCGGCAGGCTATGGTATTGCTTGCTCTCCCTCTACTATTAATGTCCCAGGAAGTAATTTAAGGGAAAGAGATTGCCTAAATACTAAGGGTCTGGAAAAAGAAGATAGACTGATATTTCTGGGGCAAACAGAAAACTGAGAAAAAGGAGTATAAGGTAGCTAACATAAAACTGGAGGGAAGATGGATGAAAGCTTTTAAAGAATTCAGTGTGATGTAAATGTCAGTTTAAAAGAAAAAAAAAATACCACCTTTCAGATGACACACAAGCCCTTTTTAGGTTTTCTTGTTTGGCAATATAGTTTTTTCGAGATAAAAATACTAAGCTTTAATTTTCTGCTACATAAAAGAACTTAAAAGAAAAGGCTTATTGTTCATACAAGGCTGGCAAACTAATGTTGAAAAGCTTTTTTTTTTTAAAGTGGTATTTTTTTAACCTGTTAGCTGTATTTCAGGTGTTGTAAATAGTTGTGTATAATTCTTTAAATAACTTTAAATTCTTTAAATAAAGTTAGTTGTTACATGCGTCTACGTGAGCACAAGCTGTAGGTGAATACCTGTTACTCAGCTGCAGGTAGCAGGGCTGTGATTGGGGTCGGTGTTGTCCAGGCTCGTTAGCACCGCACGGGAATTCGGGTCGGAGGGGACATTTGCGGGTCCCTGCTCAGAGCAGGGCTGAGGATGCTCTGAGTGTTGTCAAGTGTTGAGTATCTCCAAGGATGGAGATTTCACAGCCTGTCTGGGGCCCTCTTCTAGTGTTTGACCACTGTAATTCCTCATATTTAGGAGGAATTTATCCTGCTGCAACTTGGATCTGTTGCCTCTTCTGCTATTCCCGTGTACCTCCAAGAGTCTCACTCCATCTTCTCTGTAACCTCCCCCTAGGTAACTGTATCTGCTTAAAATGTTAATCTAAATGTACAAAGGAATAAAAAAAATGCTTGTTTGTCCAACGTTTCCCTCTTCCTCAAGCAGTTCTCTATTCACTTGAATATAATTAATCTGCAAAGAGCTTTTTCTTCCATTATGTTTGTAGTGATTTTCAGTTTAAAACCAGTGCTTCATTCTATTCCCCCTCTTGCCTTGGTCGTATTTTTTTCCTGAGGGTAGGAGGATACTGTAGCTGTAGGTTCCTCACTTCATGGAATAATACAATTTTTGTCACGCTCTCGTAAACTCATATAAGCCATTTTTTGGATTAGCATAATCACCTGTTGAAAGTCCTTACCCTGCTGTGCATGCACAGCTTTTGACATTTTCTAGAAGAAACAAAATCCTGCTTTCGACAAAGTCATACTATGTGTCAAAAAAAACCCCTCAAAATTGTTAAGCCACTTAGGGAAATGGAAGTTGAGTACATTTGAAGGGGAGCGCTGGATTTCCCAGCACTCCCTTGTTAAGGATTTGACATGCTGGTTCTTGAGACACTGTACCCAAGTTACTGAGTGTTTCACTAAATACATACTATTAATCCAGGAAGTTGTTGGGTTTTTTTTTTTAATTGCTCAGTGACATATCCAAAAAAATTATTTGGATAAGGTTGAAGACAAAGGCAGACTCAGGCTGACACACAGTAGTGCTTTTGTGCCTGTGCGTTGTACAGCGTTGTATGTCTGAGCTAAAGTTAACCCCCACCCCCACCTCCTCCCCACCCCCCCCTTTTAATTGGGTTAATTTTCTCAATAGAGAGAAGATGGGAAGGGATGGTGAGTGGCAGAGAGCTCTGCCAGTTGTAGCAGAGCGTGTAATTGTGGGTTTCCATCTTGAACACGTTGGGGTAGGGAGCGTTGAGTGTCAGGCTGCCAACCACGGCAGAGAGGAAGTAAACGGGAAGCGCGGTTGTACAGCGTTGCTTGGGTCTGCTCATCCCGGTAAAAACCAGAACAGTTAGAAAGTATAATCTCTCTGGGAAACTGCAAGCAGGTAAGCTCAAGAGATGTTGTTAATAAAAATGCTGCATTGGCTAATATTTCATAGAATCATAGAATGGTTTAGGTTGGAAAGGACCTTGAAGATCATCGAGTTCCAACCCCCCTGCCATAGGCAGGGACACCTCCCACTAGACCAGGTTGCCCAAGGCCACGTCCAGCCTGGCCTTGAACACCTCCAGGGATGGGGCCTCAACAACCTCTCTGGGCAACCTGTTCCAGTGCCTCACCACCCTCAAAGTGAAAAACTTCTTCCTAATGTTCAATCTAAACCTGCCCTCTTCCAGTTTGAAGCCATTCCCCCTCATCCTATGACTACATGCCCCAGTAAAAAGTCCCTCCCCAGCTCTCCTGTAGGCCCCCTTTAGGTACTGGAAGGCCGCAATAAGGTCTCCCCAGAGCCTTCTCTTCTCCAGGCTGAACAGCCCCAACTCCTTCAGCCTCTCCTCATAGGAGACATGCTCCAGCCCTCGGATCATCCTCGTGGCCCGAGGCTCTATTCTATTTCGAATAGAGCAACAACATGTGCTTTCTTCCAAAAACAAAACTCCCCAAAACAGAAAGGGAAAAGGAGGGGGGAAAAAAAAAAAAAAACAAAAAAAACCCACGACCACCTTCATGGCTTTTCTTACCCACTTCATGTGAGGCCATCCTACAGAGATGCGTAGCTATGATTGTAGATAAACAATTTTTTCTGGGTATGCACTTATGCGAAAGTAATAGTGCTGTCAGCTCACCTTTTCGGAGATGGAAAGGGAAACAATGAGTTGTTATTACTATTATTATTCAATTCTATGTGGTTTTCAGTCCTTGACAGAGGTGGTCCTAACTACGTAGTGGTCTCGCTCCTGAGTAGTTTGCTGCTGTTACGCGGTGTATATTCATATTCAGTCTTGCAGTCAACTTAAGCTTGTCTGGATTTAAAATTTGGATCCTTTGCCTTTCAAATTCAACTTTCTCTGCATTGAAACTTGGCAGTTCATAATATCCTGCAGCAATGTTGCATGGCAGTTTGATATATTTTCTGTAAAGCACACAGAATCTGAGCCTATATAACCTCAGTGAGTAGGAGTTATGATAGTGGCCCTTATATAGTGTAGTGCGAATGTGAGGAAACTTTTGGGCACTGGTGTCACTGCTGTACCAAAAATTAGACTGAGGACTTTAATGGTACCAGGTAGTGACAGTCTCCCTCCAGAAATGGCACAGGGGTGCATAAACAGCTCAGTGTTCCTGAACAAGAAGCTTAAATAATAGATCACTTTTAAATAAATTGCCATCTGACAACCTTTTACAGACTTTGTGTTAGGGTGGGTTTTTTTGTTTTCCCCAATTGTATACTGATTTAAAATAGAATTTGAGATTATAGTGTAGGGTGATATACACGTGGACTTCATGTAGGGAGGGAGAAGGTTGGGTTTTGAGAGAACAGCGACGTGGAAGACCTCGGTGGTTTGAGGTGCTTTTTCAAGCTGCTTTCCTTCTCCCTGTTCTTACTTTCTGTGCCAGTTACATCTCACGTCGCCAGGAAGCTCTGCAGGTCACGAGAGAGACGTGAACGTCAGGCTGGAGTATGTATCCTTCAAAATCTTCATCTTTACTCCAATGAACTGCGGTACTTGCAGTTGACCGAAGTCCTCTCCTTTCAGCTCTGTGCCTCCCTGATTTCCCTCCCCTGCAGAAACGAGCCGCAGACAGTGGCATCGACACGCAGAGCAGGGGTTAACGATTGCACCAAGGGACAGCTTACCCCTTGCAAAATGCTCTTCTGAGGTTACAGAAAACAACTGTTACGACTACGTAGGCATGGTTTTGGTGGTATTAGTGCTGGGGGTTCTTTGTATTTTTATTTTTTTTTTAACTGTTGTGGATAGGATAAACTTTCTCTGCTCCTTGAGTTTAACTTTCCCAGGACTTGTAGGATGACAGGATTTTAGGTACTGCTTTTTGCCCAAACTTCTTATCTTAGCACAGAACCTGCAGAGGTGAAATAGTTTAATGCTTCATACAGCCTGCTGTTCACACAGCCTCAGGAAGAATGCATATACTTTTGTTTTTTAATTATGATTATATTAGCATTTCATAAGAATACCATGAACATTATTCATTATATAATATAATTTTCAGTACAGAAGATTCAAAAAAATGACAGAGTAGATATTCCTGTAGAAAAATCTGTACCTCGTTTAAAAAATCCCTCTGAATCCTGTCTTCAAAGGAAAAAAAATAAATTCCTTTAAAAAAAATAAATTCCTTTTGTATCTCCCAATAAAATTCTGACATATCCTTTCTTTAGCTTCAGCTTTACCTTTTGCAATGTCTTTTGGTTTATTGCCATAGTACCAACTAGTCCATAAGAAGCCAACTCTTTCCCTTTTTTTTTTTTTTAAACTCTGTCATGATAGCAGGTCGCTTGTATTCTGTTAATGCTGTCAAATGAAACAATTTGCGTTAATTACTGCTTCGGTGTCTCACATTATTTGGGCATACAGCTCTGTTACACTCAATAGCACATTTTCTGATTGTTTGTTTTGGTGACAGTATTAGTGTTTTGCTTTAAGATTAACATATCATTAAGCTGCGTAATAAGATACGGTATTTATTCTCATGCAGTGAAATGGCAGGGGAAGGCAGGGTGTAGTTTTGCAGTTTATTCAAGAGAAGTAAAAAAAAAAAAAAAAAAATCTCTGAAAGTGGATTAGCCAATTACTTGGCACTCTCTGTTACGGGATAGCAAGGCCAAAACTGAAGCATTTACAGTAAAACTCATGTTCACGGAGGTGGATTATTTTTCCATCTTTGCCAAATGTTGCAAAACACTGAGTGTTAGTACCAAAATAATCCACGTAGCTAGTTTTTGCTTAATTTGGGGACAAGTCTTCTCCGATTTACCAGCAGTATTCGGTGTATTTTTATAACCTGCTGTGCTGTGT
>VUYV01000826.1:7598-38601 GCA_008711295.1 Anarhynchus alexandrinus | reverse complement strand
TACTGCTTCGGTGTCTCACATTATTTGGGCATACAGCTCTGTTACACTCAATAGCACATTTTCTGATTGTTTGTTTTGGTGACAGTATTAGTGTTTTGCTTTAAGATTAACATATCATTAAGCTGCGTAATAAGATACGGTATTTATTCTCATGCAGTGAAATGGCAGGGGAAGGCAGGGTGTAGTTTTGCAGTTTATTAAAGAAAAGTAAAAAAAAAAAAAAAAATCTCTGAAAGTGGATTAGCCAATTACTTGGCACTCTCTGTTACGGGATAGCAAGGCCAAAACTGAAGCATTTACAGTAAAACTCATGTTCACGGAGGTGGATTATTTTTCCATCTTTGCCAAATGTTGCAAAACACTGAGTGTTAGTACCAAAATAATCCACGTAGCTAGTTTTTGCTTAATTTGGGGACAAGTCTTCTCCGATTTACCAGCAGTATTCGGTGTATTTTTATAACCTGCTGTGCTGTGTCTCTGGTGTGGGTAACTAGAGGTCTCTTTAATAACTGTAGCTTGGTAGTTTAACAGTTAAAAGAGTGTCTTTGCTTTTGGAGGCAAGAAGTTAATCTTTGACAGCGTATTTTTGACGTGTTACTGAAAACCATTTTGTACACCAGCTCTGCTACTATTTTCAGTGTTTGTTGTGGGGCTCTTTTCAGCAAAACTGCTGTCAACGATAGCCCGGTGGAAGCAAAAATAGCAACTAATCAATGTGTGTTTTATCCATGGAGTTAAGTGATTAACTTAGATGGAAAATAGATTAATAAAAAAAAAAAATCTTTCCAGGGTGCTATGACAAGCTGCTGCAGCCTCATCTTCTCTGTTCCCTCGTGTGCGTTTGGCTCCCTTTCTGGACATAATATTGAACAGGGGTTGTGTTAAGTGGAAGAAAGGTTGTGGGGTTTGGATTTGCCTTTTTTTTTTCCTGCTTCACAGGGCTTTGCCTTTAAGACGTGCTTTCATATGGAATGGATCATGGTTGTTTCTCTTCTGGCCTTTTATCAGTGGCGTATGCTCTTCCGTTACTATCTGGACTAGTACCCAGAAATGGAGGACACCAGGTTATCTACTAGCAGTGCTCCACATAAAGTTTCGCGTAAAAGCCTTTGGAAATCCTGGACTTTGAAATATTTCAGAAAAGTTGCTTCAAAAGTTCTTGAAACACCTGGGGTCTCTCTTGGCAGGGAGATGTGGCATGTGGTCCCAGCGGTTGTGCGCCCTGGTCTGCCACTGGTCATTGATTGGCTTCTCCTCTCCTAAAGCAAATGGGATGTTTGGAGTGTGGTTAATATTTATTTCTTACATTGCTGTGCATAAAAAAAAAGTGTTCTTAGTGTGCACCTACTTTGTATTAAAACAAGGTAACAGCCCTATTCCTTAAAAAAAAAAAGGTATGGTCAGGTCCCTGCTGGAAGGATACCGAGTCTGACCTCTTGCCATCAGCTTCATAAATGACCATGGGCTTCCTTAGCATTCATCCTTTTCTTCCCACTCTTTTTGACTTTATGAGCTACCTGTAGAGACAAATGTACCAAAACAGATTGTTAATTGCTGCGGTTGCTTTTACTGGAGTCTATAATAAGACATCTCATGATGGAAAGGTGCTTGTACATGTTGAAAACCTGATAGATGAACATGTCACCGTTGACATGAAACATGACAAACGTGCCTGTAGTCATTTCATTCATCACTACAAATGCGATTCTCTTCATCTGCTTGGCGTGCAATTATATGCAGAAGGGCTGAACAGATTTAAGCATGCCCGTGTGTCAAACGATAGTCTAGATTGAGAACAGTGATGGAAACATGTCTTGTTACAAGAGATTATTGTAAGTTTGGGGACCTCCTCTGTTAGCTGTGCTGCATGGTGATGATGGTTATTGCTTGAGACGTGATGGGAACCTGTTGGTGTCTGTCTGAGCTGTGAGCATCATTGGTCTTGAACATCCTGTTTCCTCTTTTATTTGGATTCCTTGAATACTGCAGTTGTTCATATTTCTTAATGTTTAAACATCCCATTACACTGAACATTTGGCCATATACAATGCTGTTCAGAAGTAGTGTGTTAAAAAAAAAATAATCAACTTGGGACACCTTCAATATAATCTGTTCTTGTAAAGATCCTTAATACTGATTACAGTGTTTGTGGTTGGTTTATATTCTGCCTATACGGAAATCTTTAAGGCAGTGCATTGGTGTTTCACTGACTGCTGAGCCTGTGGACCTCTGTTTTTTACCAGTACTCCACCCCGTCTTCAAAGGTGAATTAAGAAACAGTACAAAATTGCACAAAGGTTCTTGGTTGGGTTTTTTGTTTTTTTAAATCCTCACTCTCAAGCATTTGAGTTCAGACTTAATTCAGAAAAAAGCTTCAAAGAAACAAACAAAAGCACTGACACCCCACCACTGCCAAACAAAAGTACTTTTCTTTCAGTTTGGTTAGTCTTGGTGACATTAGTCTTGGTGACAGCTTTCTTAAAGGGAGGTGGGCAGCTTTGCCACTCGGGTAGGAAAGGCTGTGGTCAGGTCCTCGTTTGATCAAAAGGGGAAACGTGTCCTCTTGAGAGGTGCTTATATGGGGATTTGAGCTGAATTACAGATCACTTTTGGTGTTACTGCCTCTCTGGCACTTCTTAAACTCTGAAAATACAACCTAAAATTGTCTTGGTAAGAAGGTAAGATTCATCCCTTAAGGATTAATGTGCACCTCTCTCAAAATAACTTTCATATTTCATCTAGACATGAAGATTTGTTACTGCAATTATTTTTTTAGAAGGGTCTAAGGTGGGTGAGAAAGGACCAGTGCGATGCACATGTTGTGGCAGATGTGGCAAAAGTTGCTGTTGTGAAAGGACAGGATCTGCAAAGGGCAGGAAAATGCAGGGGGCTGTTGCAGGAGGGGATGTCAGCTTGGGCAGAATCCTTCACCTGTGACAGGATGAGACCTCTTTAAGCCACATAAGAACTTTGCAGATGCTGGAAGATGGAGGAAGAGACAGTCTATGGCCCACGTTCACAGTGCACATAGAATCATAGAATGGTTTAGGTTGGAAGGGACCTTGAAGATCATCTTGTTCCAGCCCCCCTGCCATGGGCAAGGACATCTCCCACTAGACCAGAACCAAGGCCACATCCAGCCTGGCCTTGAACACCTCCAGGGATGGGGCTGCAACAACCTCTCTGGGCAACCTGTTCCAGTGCCTCACCACCCTCAAACTGAAAAACTTCTTCCTAATGTTTAATCTAAACCTGCCCTCTTCCAGTTTGAAGCCATTCCCCCTTGTCCTGTCACTACATGCCCTAGTAAAAAGTCCTTCCCCATCTCTCCTGTAGGCCCCCTTTAGGTACTGGAAGGCCACAATAAGATCTGCCCGGAGCCTTCTCTTCTCCAGACTGAACAGCCCCAAGTCTCCCCAACATGCGTGTTGTAGGGTGGACTAAGATGTACTTTGTGTGAACGGGAGCAGTGAAGATGATACAGAGGACATAAATAATGTTTGCATTTGCTGTTTGAAGGCTGCTGCACCGTACTATGGTACATCATACCAACGTACCTTCAGCGCTGTCCTTGCTCGGTAGCTGTGTGAGCAGAGTCAGCTTCAGGAGCGCTTCTCGTTCAGTGGTGACGCACACAAGAGCCTCGCGATGAGTCTTTAGGACGTAGTAATTAAATGTTTGAACTTCAGTTATGGAGTTACGAAGAAAGAAAGGCTGAGATGAAATGTTAAAAATACTAAAACTCACTGTAAAATGGTGGCACCAGAAAGCTGCCGTAGTGGCCAAGTTTCATGAAAACATCTGTCTCTTCTTAGCATATTCGGTTGTAAAAGTGAGTGCCACTGATGATGTCAGTACAGTCACATTTTCGTAGATGGTTTTTCTTGGAAGTCTTTCTATTCTTACCATGCTTTCACTCAAGTACTTGATAGCATCTTGCAATTAGCACATGCCTTATATGCTGTGTAAGAATCGGAGTGATTCAAACCACAGATGATGGTGGTGAAGTGATTTTTGCAAGTAGACACTTGGGGAAGGAGTACAGCAGGACACGTCCAGCACATCTCCTGGTGTTCAAACAGGCTTTGGTGTAGGAAGGGCAATTGAGAGAGGTCCTTAAAGCCATGACTCTGAATCACAGGTAAGGGGGCACCAAGAGCACCGAAGTGGAAGGTGGCTTGGAAAGGGTGACTGTGAAACGGTGGTGTTCATTAGGGAGGGAAGAGAGAGAGAAAGGAGATTAAAATCAGTGAGCTACGAGATGGCAAACCTCAATAAACTCTGAGAAGTGGGAGATGTGACTCAGAGTTCTTATAGATGCAAACCTGAAAGAAAAAAGAGGACTTCAGATGAGGTGGCAGTTTAACAGAATTTTTTATGGTGGAGACAAGCACAGACTGTCCCAGCTCAAATGAAGGATAGAAAATATAGAAACTCACTCACTTGATAAGTTTCTCCAGCACAAGAAGGAAGGAAGGAAGCCTGAAGAAAGTCTGACCTAGTTTCCAGTAGAGATGATTTGAGCGGGGATAAGCATAAAAGAATATTTTTCCTTCTCTGATACTTTTTGTTGTTGTTTTTAATTTTTTTTGTAATTAATTTTTTATGTTCTGTGCCTTGCGCTTGCCAGAACACGCACCTAACAGCGGCTGTGGGGAATGCAAAGAATCGGTGAGTACTGTAGTAATGAAAGGAAGACAAAGGATTTGGTCTGCCGCTCAGCGGGAAGAGGAAGCCACCAACTTCTGACACGAAAATATTTTATTAAAATGGGGGAAGGGAAGCTTCTATCAGTCCTTGGCTAAGACTTTAATTGAGACCAGATGGCAAATTAAATCACTGGGTGCTTAGTGGCTGGTGTGAAACTATACAACTTCAGAGCTGTGAGCTGGTACTTTTGACACCTTGGGAAGAGTAAATAAGCTTTAAAAAAACCCAAACAAACAAACAAAAAAACCAAGCAGAAGAATGAACATAATCCTTAGGCTGCCTTATTCATAATTTCTAATTTCAGTTTTCAGAAAGGAGCAGGAAAACATAAGAAATACTGCAAGAAACCAAGGAAACCGATAGCATCCAGCAGATTTTTCTTTTCAAAAACAAACCATGTCAAAGAAACCAAACTTATTTGTGTAACCTGGTAACAAGGAAAAGAAAAACTAGTAGATTACCGTGAGTTGAAATGAAGCTTTTTGGACTCTAAACTAGAAAAATGTGGTCTGCATATAAACTGCTGTCAAAGGGTGCAAAAGTCTTTGTGTAATGTCTGAACAGTTCAGGGCCTTCGAAGGGGTCGGGCAGGTGGGACCGCGCAGTGGTCTGTTCTAGGTCTGGCGCTGGTCACTCGTTAACGACCTGGATGATGCAATGGAGAATATACTCAATGTGCAGGTACTGAAATAAAACTCATAGTGGGTGTTTCCACTAAAAATAAAAAGGGACTGGATGAGCTGAATGTATATCCTGTGCTTTTCATGTTACTTCATCAGACTCTTTCAAGGTTTTGTGGAATAACCCACTGCGCAAACTAAGGGGGAAAAAAAGGACAACTAGTTGTGTTGCTAGTCCATAGCAAATCCTGAGGTATTTGTAGTAGTTGGATTTGACATGCAGCAGTAAAAAAAAAAGATATATGCCTGTTTACGCATTCCAACGTGACAGCTGATTTGTAAGAACAGTGAAGTCATCCTCCTGTACCCTGTTTTGGAAAGACTTCTTCTGAACCGCTGTGTAAAGCTTTGAGCACTGGATTTGGATTTGAGACCTTTCCAAGGAGAAGGGAGAAGGAAATCAGACTAGAAAATTTGACCTGCAGTGAAAGGCTGAACAAATTGAGAACCATTTTTATCCTGGGGGGGGGATCCTGATTTTTATTTATTTATGTATCTGTCCATAGTTTCTGTGACTGATGTGACTGCAACATTTCCATAGTTAGTTTGCCAGCAGAAACCACAGTGATGCTGGTATTGGCATACATTTTTTAATACCGAAAAGATGAGTTGGTGTGGCTAATTCTGCATGTAGTTAATCCGTGTATAGTCACTTCTTTTCCTTTCTTCCCACCTCTTCTTGCTATTACAGTGCTAAACATTACGTATAGATGGCTACGGGATCTCTGTAGTTGAATGAGAAATAAAGGATGAGTGTTCAAAAGCAGCATCAGGTTCATTCATGCCGCTGGAAGCACCTTGAATCAACAGGTCAAACAACCTCCAATAAATCAATTCAGCTGTCACTCAAAGCAGTCGCCCTTCTTCCCTCCCTTTAGAGAAAGTACCTTTTCTCTTCGCCGTATCAAATGCCTTTTGCAGAATACCTCGAGGGACTGATGGTAGGGAGGGTGCTCTAACACCTTGTTTTGTGGTGCCCTTCGCACACCCTGCGGTACTTTGGTGAGTAGCTGGAGTTATTCAGCAGACCACAGGCGTTAGAAGATACATCAGCTCCTTTTGATGAGAGAATCATTTAGGTTGGAAGAGACCTTTAAGATCATTGAGTCCAACCGTTAACCCAGCACTGCCAAGTTACCACTAAACCATGTCCCTCAGCACCACGTCTACACATCTTTTAAATACCTGGAGGGATGGATGAGGCTCTCGGTGCTTAAGTCAACAGTAATTTGCTGCTGTGCTGTCTACATCTTAAATGCTACAAAATTGTTTAGGCTGAATCTAGTAAAAACTGTAGTGGATTTGGCTGCTGATCTTAGTCAGCAACTGAAGGAATGGTGAGTCTGGGAACTGAGCAATCCAGCCCTTCTGAAGTGCCATGTATACAATTAAGCAAATTGCAGATGTCTTTATGCGCAGTATAGTAGTTTTACCTAGAGTCGGTAATTGAGCAAGTGCCAAAATAATTGGGAAGGGTGACAGGAAGGGGTTTTTACTCTATTTTAGGCCATGAGGTTCAGGAAGAAGGAATTGAGGAAGCTGCTGGGAGGGACACACGCACAAATAACATTACAAATGACATATTTCAAGATACAGAAATTTGATGCGTGTTTGGTTGGGGTTTTTTACCCCTGGAACATACCGGGGTGGTCCTGGGGATGTTGTAATGGCCAAGAGAGAGGAAAAGGAGATTCACCCTCTTAGGCTGAGAAGGAAACAAAGCTGTTCTGGGGATGGAAGGGGCTGATGGCAGAGTCTGGCATGGAGCGAGCAGGCAGAGCAGTGGAGGGGATGGATGCCATAGTGCAGAGAAACTCAACTGCTTTCAGGCTAAGAGAGAAGAAATTAAAGTTGTGGACTCCTCCTTCCTCCCTTTACCCCTTTGATCTGCTGCAGTGGGTTCCCAGGCTGCCGTAGCCGAGCTCTTCTGCTTGCAACCACATCTTCCCCCTCTCCCTACCCGTCTCCCCCAAGCCTGCTCTTGCTCCCGCTTCCCCAGCCCCGCACGGTGGAAGCGCTCGACTGAAATCCCAAAGATNCCAGATTTTTGTTGATGTAGTTTTTTTGGGTTTTTTTTTTTTTTTTTTTTTTTTTTTTGTCTGGGCAAATGTGTTTAGTAGTGGTAGCTGGAAGAGAACTGCATGTGCAGGATTAAGCTTGAGGCCCCAGTTTCCTGTATAAGGGGAGGGGAGCTCACGAGCCCGAGCCGGCGGCCAAAAGGAAAAGGGTGATGGACAAACAGAGACCGTGCGGATTGCCGAGCTGCGTGCCAGCCGCGGCTGGGGGGGGCTTCCTGCCGTGGGACACCGGTGACGTTTGGGGCGGTCACTGGCTGAGCAACGCCGTGCCGAGCGCCGGAGCTGGGCAGAGCTGCGGTTTCTCGTGGGTTTAACAGTTCAGAAAGCAATAGGGCTTCATTTCTGGTTTAGGTAAAAAAAAAAATAATCCTCATATGAATTTTATTATTTAAGACTAAAGCGAATGTTGAGAAGTAGGAAAATGGAAGTTCTGGGGGAGGGGAGGGGAATAACCCAAGGAATTCACTGCTCTGTCGGTTTGGAGGAGGAGGCTCCCAGCCTGTCTCCTGGACGTGGCAAAGCCGAGTGACTTGGTCGTGCTGTCTCCAGAACCTTGCTGGGACCTCACGGCGCTTTGAAAGCTCCGTTAGAAATGTGGTGCTGGCAGGGTTTACGGCTCGCTTCCCCGGTCTCTGATCTGGGAACCGATGACCAAACCGTGGTTACGATCCAGTTCAGCGCTAACCGGGCACCAGGGAGCCGCTGCCTCCCGTGTCTTGCACCTTAGATTTCTCTTTTTGTAGGGAATGTGAAGAGCCGCCTGAAAATCCAACCCAAGGTGAAATCTCTGAAATCCGATAACTTAATGATAATTTTAAAAGGATTTGTAGCAAATATAGGTAAGGGATAACGCTCTCCCTTTCCTGCTCTCTTGCTGTGGTAATGAGCAGAGTATCCGAGCTCGTGCGGAATGTGATACCTTAAAGAAAAGAAATTAAAAGATATCTTTAAAGGATAATTGGGTTGAAAGTTGACTTAAACCTGCAGTTGCAGCCATATGCTCCAGTCTGTAACATTTCCTCCAATCACCTTAACAAAAATGGCTATTCTGCCCTCGATATCACTCCTTCATTCTACTGATCCTTCCAGCAGAGGCAACGTGTAGAGATGAAGACAGGAAAGTTTGTTTGTTACATTTGTCCTTTATTCTGCAGATCGCAGTGCGTGTGCTCCGTTCTCAAAGGACACCTTGTCCAGTTCCTTAAGTGTCGTTAACTTGCTGGTGGCTTCCTGGAAAAGATACTTGAAGGCTCCAGGGAATTGAACTCGGCGATACTGCCTGCTAACGCGGGCTTGCCAGACGCAAACACTCCCAGATACTTCTGTGGTAGCAGTATAACTGGGCTCTTGCTCTCTGATTTCTGAAACATCTGGGTTCGTATTCCGCAGTTTGTTTATTTTTATACAAAGCCTGAGAAGGAATGAGAAGCCCGAGGCCGTAGCGGAGCCGTCAGTCTGCGGGGCCGAGGCTTAAACAAGCAGCGCGGGATGGACGCGGCTGCCGTTCTTAGAAGGACTCTTCTCTTCCTAGAAGTTTTCATCCTTTTCTAACAGGCAGTTATTTTGCTCCCTCTGCTCGCTTGCATAATTTTTTTGCTTCTGTAAATGGTTTTGCTTGTTGGGATTTGGGTTTATTTACATAGTCTAATAGTAATGTGGACTATAGATGCCTTCTCGAAATCAGGATTCTCTTGTCTCCTTCACGTAAACAAACCGGTTTTCGTGAATGGCTGAGAAAATCTGTTCCACTTCAGATTATAGCACTGAGTTATGGACCAAAATGTATTATACTCCTTATTGTGGATACGGTAAGTGATTATCTTTCTGATGGCGGTTATAAAGCTATACAGTATTTTTTAGAATTGGACTGATAAATGGTGAAATATCTTGTTACAGCTTAATTATGGAAAACAGAAGCTTATGGTTTACCCTTATTTAAATGTGTACATGGATCTTTTCAAAGTAATAGGGCAAATATAATACTGTTTCTGGAGGCTTAAAAAGAAGATTTGTTCTCTAACATTAAATTTTTAATGTATTATTCATGAGGAAAGCAAAGCTGGAAGCTTTTTTTCTCCCCTCAGTAGAAATGAACTTGAAGAATACATTATCTGTATAGGAAAAAAAAATAATGTAAAGGACTCTTAACTCCTGCTAATGCTGGTGTGGTGCGTGCATGTACTATCGGAATTTCCTCAGGGACAAGGAACCAGAATTTTGTTGAAAATAGCTGATAAGATCATTGAATAATTTGTACAACATTATTGGAATGCAATTCCTAAAAAAAGTCAATGTAATTCTAGTTAGAATATGCTTTCTAGAATGATAAAGTGACTATTGAAGTTGCTTTAAACTCCATGTATAAGAACTGTTACCTCTCTGCTTGGATACAGGGTTGGGCTACGTATTTTTGTTACTTGTACGAGTTTCAAGCTCGCTTTTCCAGGTGTGTGCATATGCATGCAATGTATTCGTGCATATGTGTACATCCTGTTGGTTTATGAAGGCAGGCGAAATGACTGGGAGCTTTTCTATGGCATGTAAATGGAATTTGGAAAACCATTTAAAGCTATTTAGCATTATGTAATACAATAGATTCTTATGTTTATGATTATATTTTCTGCTGTCCTATCACTGTAAGTGAGAAGTATATGCCAAGTGACGTCATCTTTAGTGAGCTTTTACATTTCTACTTGTCAATGTACTTTCTCATTCGTAGATCGTGCTGGGTTTAGTTGCCTGAAATGGCTCAAGGGAAAGAAATACCACGTTGCGTTTTCAGACAAGAGCTCTCAAGATATGTTTTTCCATTGCCTTACTCAAATCTTATGCAACAATTAGTTTATTAACAGGAAAAATGTCTGTAATTAGTAATAACCAAACACCACAATTACATTTTGTGGAAGGCATAACTTAAATTGTTAATTAAATCTTAAGGACCTCATCTAGCAGCCTTTCCTACATGCAGTTAATGTTGCTTCTGGAATATGTTGGATGAAACAGCGTGTGATAGTGCTGCAGGAATTTATGCTACTTGTGAAAAGGGAATAAAGTTAGGATGTTACAAGCTAAGTACTCCTCTAGACCTTACTATTAAATTATATGAGCACCTCTCAATTTTTAATATATATTCAGCCCCAAGCTCCGGGGGAAAGGCTGTGTGTGCGCCTTAACGAAGAATGAAAATGAAGCAGGAAATATTTTGTAGGTGTTTTTTTTTTTTACCTTGGGTTTAAAACATTGTTCTATGGACAAGGAACCGTGGCACAAAACGTGCAAAGCTATTTGTGCAAAGGAAATTCGGAGTGGAGCAGAAAACTGAATCCAGTTCTCTTTAGACTTTAACTGTGGTTGTCTTAATTGGTGGGATTGACCTTTTTCTCTTTGCTTTGCAGTACGTATATCCTATTATATGATACAATATATGTACAATATGATATTGTCTTTCGTCTGTTGATCTGAAGTTTTAAGGAAACCTCAGTTTGATGTCCCCAGTTGTCACTTGGAGCAGTTAGTACCTTCTGGCATTACTTGAATTTTTGTATTGTTTTTCCTTTGAATTGGGAGTACCCAAAACTCACGGTTGCAAAAGAAATTACATATCTGGAGCTTTTTTTTACGTACTCGCTTCCATCCACATTCCTTAATGCTCGCTATGAATTTTCCAGTGACATAAAACACAAACTGCTGCTGATGCAGATGTTTGTACCGGAAGCAGAAGAGCAGAAGGAATGTCACAGATTAGCAGAACTTGCATTTTTTTTTTTAACGTTATTCATGAAGGTACACCCATCTTTGGGATTGAACAAAAAGACTTAAGATAGTGGTGGGAAACTTAAAACCTGTGGCCAGAAAGCAGGCACAAACATTGCACAAGCGTTGGGATTGCCTCGCGTTGTTATCGGGTGGTGGTGAAACATGTTTTAACATGTGGCTTGTCGAAGGTATTTGGAAATTGTGCTTAACCTTCATTAAAGGAAGGGATGAAACAGCCTCCTCAGCAATTGGGCTCACTTATAAATGCGTGCTAGCTGATTAAATAAGCTCTTTGAATAATTGAATTTTCTCAGATGAGAAAAAAAAAAAGTTTTGTGGAAAATGTGCTTGCTTAAGTACTGCGTAACTCGGTGTCCAAGGCGCCCTCTGTATGAAAAAACTTTCCACTTTCACCCTTGGCAAAAGCAGGGAGGAAAATCGGAGAAAAAAACTGGAGGGAAAGCCCATCCAGAAGCTTTGCCCTGTTTGTGTAAGCTCTTTCCCTTGTGAATTGTGTTGTGGTCTTTTGAGTACACTTAATATTTTGAGCAAATAGTCTTCCATCATCAGACTTTCTGTGCTGTGGTGGTTTTTCTTGCGACATCTGCTGGAGAACTCTCTGGAGACCCCAGGAATCACAAAAACCGGGGTGTGCTCGGCAGCTCATTGCGGGTGCAGGAGGTTGCGTTTGGTGTCCAGCGTTCCTGATTCACCACTGATGAGGAACCTCATGTGAAACCTTAGATCTGTGTGTTACGTTGTGGTTTTCGTGTGAACAACGTTTTCCATTTGTGTTCTGCATATGCAGATTAAGAGTTTGGTTAGCAAATAGTTGCATCGATAGGGGTAGAGAGGAGCAGAAGGATTAAACCGAAGGGGTTATTCTGCAGCGTTTTTGGGATAAGCAAGCTGGATGGATTGTTTCTGGTCTTGGCCAACTGCACTGATTTACAGGAAAGACTAAAGCCATGATGTGGGGGAGGGTGATCTTTCCCCTAACTGTAAATGTTTGCAGTATAAACAGCTGAGCTATTCATCAGCGGCTCTCAGTGGAGAGAAGGAAAACAATAATTGACATTTTTCGGGTGGGCTCTAGTGTAGAGAAATGAGATGAATGATGCCCTACAAGCGCTCATCAGCTTGGCTTTGCGAAGGCTGCACTGATGGCTGAGTTACCAGGAGGTCAAGGAGGATATCTGCAGAAATTACTTTGGAGCTATAATGATGTCATTAAAACGAAAAATAAAAAATACTTCTCAAGGTGCAGACCCATCACCATCTAGGAACTTCCCACTGCCAGCTGCCTGGGGCTTGGCAGGAGATGTTTTTGGCGGACCTTGCTGTGTGTGTTTTGCCGGGCTGGCGTTCCTTGCCCGTGCGGGGACGGCGGGAGGGGACCCATGCTTGCCTCCTTCCAGTCGCGTTACTGGGATGGAGTTCTTCAGCAGAAGGCAGAATGTCTCCCTAGCATTCCAAGGCTTAAGTCCAGATTTGTGCTGTTTTGTTGTTTGGGGTTTTTTTTTTTGTTAAATTTTAGTCTGGGAAAATCATGTTGGGGGATATCGTGTTTTCCCGTGTCCCCAAGAAAAACATGACCACGTAAGCAAGGCAGTAATGACGCCGGTATGCGGCGATTTGTCCTCCTCGTTGTGGGTATGTAGGAGCAGGAGAGCTGCCAGACATTTATGTCGTTCTGCAGCAGGCATGCGACGGCGTACAACGCTTCTCTGATTTCGCTTCGGGAGATGAATTCAGCTGCAGAAGCCGGTTTAGGTTTGAGTAATGCATTGACTGTGCCGGGGCTGGGCAGGGGGGGAGGCTCTGCCCGAACCCATAGCGCTCAGCCAGCAGCAAGTTTTTAAAACCACCTGTGCCATGTTACAGCAGAGGACATGATGCTTATTATTTGGGCCAAAAGGGGTTTTTAAAGCTGTTGGGGTAAACACATGGGCGTGATGGTCCCAGGCACGGCTTTTCTCCCTGCAGGTCCTGCAGCCGGCGTCCCCGTGGCACCCGTCCGGCTTTCGGTTAGGAATCGGTGTCGCCGTCGCCCTCTCCCATCTTGGCTGGAGTTCTCGCAGGGGTTTGCAGTGTGAACACGGGCTGGCAGAGCCGGTGCCGCATCTCCACCATGTGCTGGCAGAGCTGAGTCCATCCGAGCTGCACAGGGAGCGCGAGATAACCGGGGAGGAGCGATGGGCTGGGGCTCTGTAAGGACAGAGCTGCTTATTCTGGGGAGAGGAGAAGGGGCAAATCCTAAAGATGGCCCTCTAAGTGCTTGAGTATATTTGTACAGACTTAACACGATTTAACATTTATGGGTCCGTATGCTTGGGATTTTCCATCTAAGCTAAGTGCTGTAAATGTACTGCATCGGTCATCTGGTTTGGGCTCCTGCATGAGGTCATCAGCTGCTGCTCTCCCCTGAGCCTAATTGGGACCGCTGCTATTAGAAGCGCTGGTAATAAGACAAGGATCCTACCTCCCGAAGAGATGAAGAGCAAGTGCTCTGCAAGACCTGGCTCTCTCTAGCGCCAAGAACAAGAGGGCAGTAAGATCTGTTTAACGTAGACGGTAAAAGTCTGGCTCTTTTATCCCAAGAAAGAAAAGGATGCAAAGCGGTGGGGATAGCATTGTGTCATTATGCACTAAATAAACTGCTCACCCCCACCACTGCATCGGCGATGATAGGAAAACGGCTTTTTTTTCATGCTGGATTGGGCAGAAACCAGCTGATGTGGAAGTATTCTGCAGAAACAGCTTGGGCGAGAACATAGGCTGAGAGAGGCTGGGACTGGGGCAGGCTGCAAAATCAGAGTCATTTCTGTTGCATCGTGCCTTGGTTATCTCCTAAAATTAGCACAAAGGCGCGTCCTGGAGAAGTAAGCTAGGGAAGAGTTTTAATTTTGCTAATGGGTGCAGGTGCTATTTTTACTTTCTTCTATTCTACCTATGATAAGATCAATGTATGGCCTTTGTTTGGGGATAACAGGAGGGAGCTTTGTAGAATGTATTTGCACAATTACAAATTTCATCACTTTTTGCTTCAGCAAACACAAAAAGTTATTGTACTGTTTTGGTTTTTTAGTTGGTTTTTTGGGGTTTGGTGTNTTTGGTTTTTTTTTTTTTTTTTTTTTTTGTGGTAGAATTAAGGAAACAGTTTATTTTGAACTTCTCCAAACTTGTAGTCCGGAAGACACCGGTTATTTAACACGTCAGTTACTGTACAGGGGTCAGTTATTTGTGCTTTCTCATGACTTGCCTGTAAAATAGCAGAATTCTGCTTTGCGGGATTGTTAGAAGTTTAAAGCATGGGTATTAAATTGTGTGCGTTCCTTTTAGAACAAAGTTTAGGATATTTCAAATAGGTCAAAAGTACTTGATGTTCTGGGTATGTGGAGAAGCAATTAAACATGTCTGCAGCTGTTCCAACCTGCAGCTGAGCTGTCAGCTCGGTAGAGACCGCGCAGTACTTGTTTAAGGCACCAGAAATGCTTTTTAAAAATCCCCTCTTGTTAAGCTTAACGGAAAAAGAAAAATTAATTTATTTTTGGTTTTTATTATCTGAATTTCTAAACAGGCAATAAAATGTGGCTTTGTTTGAGAAAGGAATTGCTGGAAGTCGGGCAAGTTTCACTGCTTTTTTTTTTTCCTCAAAACTGTAATAACCTTAAAGCTTGCAGTTTCCTGTATCTTTTGTTTCATTCTTAATCTAGTTTTAGCTTTCTGAATATCATATTTCTAGGTGGGAATGTGCAGCTTTTAATGGTCTGGGAATGCTGAATGGGTACGGTAATCTTGAGTCCAAAGTACAAGGTCAGAAGAGCTAGGAATGAATGTGCTCCAATTTATTTCTTCGGATCAGTTGAGAATACACTTAATATTAAGCAGTACTCGCAGTCCGTGCTGTTACAGGGTTGCTGCCATTGGCTGAATTACCATGGAGGCTGCTGGTAGTCATCATTTCAGGCTTTTTAATTCTTAATGTGAAATATTACCTTTATCTTTTATATATATATATATATAAATTATGGACTTGCTGAATGAGGTAGGTTGAATGTTTTCTTAAAGGTGATTTTGATATCTAGTTCAACTTTGTGTTTTGGTACACCATACATACCCAGCCAGTGGGGAAATAAAAATCTCTGTATCAGACTCCTAAACGCTTCTAAATAATGTCAGATGTATATTGGTTTTGGCTGTTCCTTTCTCTGCAGTCACGTTGGGGGTTTGTGGTTTTTTGGTGTGGGTTGTTTTTTTTTTTGTAGTTGATCAGGATTCAGATCGACATTTTGATGTTTTAAACTTAATACGAGTACATTACGCTTGTCTTTCAAAAATGACAGCCTGTGCCCTGCTGGCCTTTCTAAATACACCGCAGGGAAGAGGGATTTGAAAGCCAAAGAGAGAGGCCTCGTGCTTCACCGGGGCGATGCTAGGTATTTCAGCAAATTATTAATGAGAATTTGCCATACGCTTTTGTGGTTTGTTTTTTTTTACATACCTCTTTACTAAGGAGTACAACAATAGATGCTCTGTTACAGGGAGACGAACTACAGCTTACGGTTTTCGTCAGAGATACCTGGCAGTGCTGCTGTTCCGCAGGTGGCACTTCCATGGAACTGAAAACTCACTGGTTGATGTCGTAATTACTTTAGGTTTAATAATAATTACTGAATATGTGTAGAACTTGCCAAAAACTTAAATTCGTCAAAATTCCTTCTAGCTTAACTGGTGAGGGTGGATGCAATAGCTTGAAGAAAAAAAGTTGCAAATAAGATTGCAAGCATTTTTCTCTTTGTAATATGCGCTTGTATTACATCTCCCTAAATAGTGCAAGTATTTCAAAATATTAATTTATGTAGGGTAATCTAAGGTTGGGTAGAATCTATTCCATGGAAACTAAAGCTGGAGGAGAAATTATTTGGCAACAATTCCTGAGTCAGATTCTCTCCAAGCAGATATACTCAAGTGTCTTACAGACTGCTCCTTGAGAAATCCCTGCAACTGAAGATGAAAGAATTGAGTTTGTAATCAAAATCTGATGTTTTAATTTTGCTCCCATAAGCACTGGATTCAAATAACCTGCTAAAGTGATACTAGCTGTGTGTTGGCTGGAACTTCATTTCAAGAGTGTTTTTAGTTGTTAGAAACAGCAATTACTTTTAGATAATGTTAATGACCAAAGCACAGATGATACGGTGATTTAGAGAAGGTTTTCTCTTCCAAAGGAGTGGGGTTCCTCTTTCTTCCTTTGTGTCTGGGTTTCATAATATAGAGAAAAGGGGGGATGATAGGGAAGGAACAGGGGAAAATAGTAATTGGTCCAAATAACTACATCTCTATTAAAGTAAATGTCTTCTTGAAGTTAGGCAACTTCTCTTTTTCTTCCAAAGAAAGAAGATAAGTATTTCATAAGTAGTCATGCATGTTTCTTACTCCATTAAGACAGAGTCTTTTCCAGAAATCAGGTGATTAAAATGGCTTTGGTTCTATAAAACACGTTACCAGGAACACCATTGTTTTAAATGTGGACTTTCTCGCGGAGTGGATGTTTTATGAGAAAGGCACTCAATATCCACAAAATAGCCATGAGTTGGGAGATGTAAGCGGTCATTGGAAAAAGGCAACCAAGGAGCTACCAAAAAAAAAAAAAAAGGGCATCCTAGTTTGTTATTTACTATGAATGATGTATCTTTCGGGGAGCATACTTTGGATGAGTGATTTCCCAGCAGGACGGAGAAATGTAGCCTGTCCCAAAATATCCCCTGGGAGCGACCGAAAAATTCATAAGGCGAAACGGAGAAACAAAACTTCTTTGGAAGGGAGCACCCTTTAACGGCACTTTTGCGAGATGTATCTGTTGGAGAAGTGCTGTTCCTAGGAGAAAAGCTAAGGAAGCTTGTAAAAATAGACTAATGCTTCAGATTTGATGTCTTACCAAAGTGTTTGCTGCAAAAAGTACAGTTGGGAATGTCGTCGTCTCTATGGGAACATCTTACGGCTATATTTAGGAGGAGTAAGTTAAGCTTATTCTCTTCAAACGAGCAAGGTTTTTGGTAAGGCTTTGGTTGGAGGTGTAGTAGTATTTTTGAGGGGAAAGAGAGTAGAAGAATTTCTTCTACGTTTGGGTTTGGTGAATCACTTGCCTGATGCTTTTCAAGTCAAAAAAGAAGAGCGCCAAAGCCCATCACCTGCTTGGGTCAACCTGGCTGCAGCAGGAGGCGGAAAGAAACGCAGCTTCGTTTTTGGAGCCAAACCTCAGGTTGTGAATTGGTTGGTGGGGAGGAAAAAAAACCACCCAAACATCCATTTATTGAACTGAACAAACTTGTTAAGGAAATGAGCCGACCGTAGGTGTGGTGCCCGGCGATATTCTTTCGGTTTGGATCACGCTTCGGCCTGAAAAATTAATTGATTGGGTAAAATATGGGTGGGTGGGTCACGCGCTGTGTGGTGCCCGTGGAGCACAGAAAAAGGGGACTTTTACAGCTCTTCAGTAACTTCATACCGATTTCGTGGTGCAGGTTGTGAAGCAGAGCATGGCCTGGGGTTGCAGAGGCCGCCGTGTGTCTGTGCCGGCGTCTGTCTGTCCGTCTGTGCAGGCGTACGGTGGGTGATACGAAAACACGCTCTGCAAAGCGCTGTTCCTCAGCTTCTTTTTCACAAAGACTTTTATTTTATGATACCAGCTTTTGAATGAAATTCACGTTTGGGGAAGACTGAGCTGCCTTGGCTGAGTGAGGGCGGCACGTTGTTCCCTTTTATCTGCTTTTCCCGCGTTTTTAGCCACTCGCTGTTGGGCGAGCTGTTCTTTTCTGCCTTTCCCACCACGTTCCACGCAAGCACAAGCCGAGGCGGAGCGGATACTGTACATATTTTTGCTCTATAAACACACGCTTGTTTACATTTGCTTCGTTGCAGTTCTGACTCCAGCCCTGGTCGGATGCCAGAGGGTACGGCTGTGCGGGGCAGACCCCGAGGCACCGCCGGTTTGACCCCATGGGCTGCTCGTGGTGCCATTTCTTTGCTTCCCCTTTGCCTTTCCTCCCAAGTATTTAATAAATTATAATTAAATATCTTCCAAGATTGAAGAAACCAACCTGGGAGCAATTCAAAAGAGCCGAGATACACGAACCTATGTTCTGGTGACTAATTCTGTTTGCTGCTTTAGGGCTGAAGCACTGAGTCCCCGTTCTTCAGTGCTGCACTGAAAATGGAAACAAACCAGTCCCCTTTTTTGCGAGTAGGTCTCTTCTGCTGTACAAAACGTAGTTCTGATCGACCGTCGCAGCTTGATTGTAAGCCGCTACTAATATTTGGCAAAAACCTTCTTAAAATAAACCCTCTGACACACGTGCAGTGGCTGCTGGCATGCAGCGCGGGAGCTCAGCATCGCGTGGTTTTTTGCATCTTTAAACTCGCAGGGCTGTGCTGATGCGGCTTCACACCACCGTGACGGTACACCGCCGTCGCAAACGCATCCAATTCTTTTTATCAGCAGAAAGCACCGGTTTGGATTCACGGCCCACATCTGCTGGGGCCCTTTGTGCAGTCTGCCTTTTTTTTTTTCTTTCTTTCTTTTTTTTTTTTTTTCCTCTTTTGACTAGAAGAAAGGTCGGTTTGTTGGGCCAGGAATGCGATGCATGCACAGACCGCGCAGTATTTCCTCTTCCACTGCCGCTCCAAACCTCGGCGCTGGGAAAACCTCCAGATGGAGCAGCTCGAGCCTGGCTCAAACAGCGGAGAAACGCTGCAGCTTCTGAAATGCTTCCTTTTCTAATTTATTTTAATTTTTTTTTTTTTTTACAGAAAATAGATTTTATTTTTTTTAAAGTGAATTTAAAGCTAAAGCTTTAAATGTATCAGATTCCATGGATAGTGCTTCTACACTATTTATAGATTACTGTGGCTGAAACAAAACATTAAATTTGGTGAAGCCCTATAGGTACAGAGAAATGGCTCCATAATATCACTGCAAAAAAAGTTGTGTTTATTTTGTAGTATAGCAGTCTCCATACCATTGCCTGCGTGGTTCGGTTAGCTTCGTTCTCCATCCAGTTAAAAATGCCATTAATCTTTTGGCACTGGATCTACTTCTGCATTATTTGCTGTATTTTATTTTGCCCTTAAACTGTTCTGAAGCATCACTTTTGCATTGCATGAATTTTACTTCAGAAGTGAAATGTTTCATTTTAGCAAAAGGAAGAATACTTTGATCGCTTCTGCCAACACACACTAAACTCCAGTGCTGCAACCTTGCCTTGTGTGTGCTGTGAAAGTGAGATGGGGGGGATATTTCTTTTAATTTTGTATCTTAAAGTGGTTCTGCTCCTTTGTACGAGTGGCAACCCTGTTACCGTGTCAGACTACCAGACTGCTGATGGAAGAGGGACTGTGGGGTGTGGCTAGTTATTTATTTTATTTACTAATTTAACTTATTTTTTTAAGCAGATATGTATTGAGAATTTGTATCCCTAAATTCCTCTGGAAGGTATGAAGTGCTGTGGCTCTTCTCAAAAAAAAAAAAAGCAAATATTAGGAAAAGCTTTGGCTACGAACTGTGTGTATATGCATATACATGTGCATATATGCATATACACATTAAAAAAATGTTGTATATCATTGTAGCGTGTTTTTTGGTGTCTTCAGCAGCTATTTAGCCTGGGGTGGAAAGGAGTCGAGCGTGAGCAGGTCAGCGTTTTCCGACCAGGGCACCCCATTCCGGGCCCTCGGTCCTCACTGCTCCCTCGCGGGATGCACGTGCTGAGCGGGGGGATGGATGCCAGCGCAGGACCGGTACCCAGCACGGCTCGGGCTCGTCTCTAGCTCAGAGGAGAACCCAGGGAAGGCTGGATTGGGCATGTTCAGCTCCTGTTTCAGCGCTCCCCAGCTGTTTTACATTGAAGGCAAAGGTACAGCAGCTCCCTGGCTCATCTTGCTGGGAGAGATTCTGGAGTGTCGCTGGAGGTGGACATCTCCTAACTTCTCTTTCATATTCCTATCCATCTTCTGTCCCTGGCTGTTCCAGAGGCAAGCGATACAGGCACAAAAAAGAAAGTGCTAAGTGTTAATTAGTTCTTCCTGGATCATGAGGAGACCTGCTTTTCAGTCCTTTGGAGATACAGATCTACACGTGCTGCTTCTCAAAACTGGAAGTGGTCTCGGTGTAGCCCTCTTTAGCTTGTCAAGCACTGGAACGGGAAAGGAGCTGGCCAAAATCTGTGCTGTTTAATTTGAGCTTGAATGTATTTCACTCAGAACATAGTTCAGCAGGTTAATTACGTTGATAAAAGAGTTTTTTAACTTTTTAGCTTCATTATGAAATGTGGGTGCCCCTGAAGCAGTGGATCTGCCTTCAGTCTTCAAGCCGAATAAATGCGAGGAGGTGGGCTTGGACAGATACATGTCCTTTAACACAGCATTTCCTAGTAGCAACCCTCCTAATTTTTTGGAATGCCACAACACTGCAAGACAGCACGGGTGTTTACGTCGTGGTTTATGTGAGAAGCTGACGCCTATGATATGGGTATTGTACCATCATGTGTGTGTCTGTCCCACCAAACCTCAGTGTGCTGACTGAAGTGTACCAACTGCTTTATGGTTTTGGAATTTGCCTTGGGGTCCATCAGGTTCACGTGCTGTTTTGAGCCTTTTCATGGTTTCTTATCCCTCCTTGTCAGTTAAGAGGCTTCTGTGTGCAGTTGCTGGATTTAACATTTACTGGCTCTGTCTCAGGATGTGTCACAGCCCTGTACAGAGACAGCAGTGCCGACTTCGCAGTTGTGTATTAAAAAAGTGACTTCAGAATTTCACTGCTTTTTGATCCTTAAAAAATGAGCATCCAACAACAATGGCAGGTGTTTTATTCACCCAGTTTGAGGACATTAATAAATAATTTATGTAGGGCGGAAAAAGTTTTTTGCTTTAAGGTGCTGCCACAAAAATGTTTCCAGAGCTTTGTTTGGTGAGGTAGAGGTCTTCTTTCGTGGTACAGCTTTAGCTGTCTTGAATTAACATTCATCCCAATGATTTTTCTCATTTTGTCCTAGGTACTATGTGAAAGTTTATTTTTATAGGACTTTCATGGGTATGGAAAGCAAACTGTAGTGCTCTGATACCCACTAGATAACTTCTCTTTGAATGAGATAAGATGGTTTTGCATAACCGTTTGATCTTAGTGTACAGGTGCAACTCCTGAGCTTGTTTTCCAAAACATCATGGAATAACGGATTAGTAAGAGTAACGCTCAATTTCTCCTAAAATTCCTAGAAGTTCATCAATCATATTGACATTTTCCAGATCCACGTGCAGTGACCTACTTCAGATAGATTAAAGTGAGATAAAGATTATCTCAAAAGAAAAAAATAAGTTAGTTGGTTATTTTTCCCCCATGTCCCCACCTGTGTTACGTGTTTAAGCTTTTATTCCTTGGCCCCTGGCCGTGCGCTCAGCTCCATCCACAGCAGCCTACTAACGCGCTCTATGGGAAAGGGTTTGGTGGGGGGTAGTTAAATGTTTTGGAAAGATTTTTCTTTTGCTAAACTAGTCTGGGATCCCTCCCTTCAAAGTAATAGTTTCAATGGAAAAAACCAAAACCTTAGGTTTATTTAATTAAGTTTTGGAGGGGAGAGAGGTTGCCAGCTTCAGTTGAAATGAAGATAATTCTGGGGTATATCATGCCGAATATAAACAGAGCAATTTGCTTGGGTTATACTTGTTTGAAGGTTAAACCAGTTGTGGGCGGTTGCTCCAGGTATGTGACAGTGCTGTTACTGCTGTATTTTCTGCAAAGCTTACGTGGAAGAGAAAACCTTTCAATGATAAACTGGAAATGGCATTTAAAACCAAAGTTGTGTGGGCATCACGTGCAGATTTGGCACCGAGTATTGTAAAATAATTTCTATCCTGGTCAATACATCACAAAAATAGGAGCTGTATAACCAAAGTTGACTATTTTCTGCTACTTAACTGTTTCTAGCTTGAGTCATGTAGGATATAAAACTTTATTTTTCTAATAAGATCAGATAAAACCTCTTCAGAAGATTGAGAAATTCTGCATCTCTAATCGTGTATAAATTTCGCAACGGCTTCCTTTTGAAGAAAAGCTTTGTTTAATACCGCTTTATTCTGACTTGCGTTTTTCCATTTTGTATTATAAACAAACTTGTTAGCGGAGAGCTCACGATACACAGATGTTCGTTTTATTGCATTTAGCAAGTTCATCTGTAAGCGCACGGAAACGCTCTTCATTACCCAGTTTATATTATTCGAGAGGACTGGCTATTGCATTCATTTAATTAGGAAAAAATTCAGCGGTAATTAGCTCACTCATGCTCTGCAGAAGGATGGGCTGGATAAGGAGCCCTCCAGTCTGCCCAGCGAGGGGTTTCTTGTGCGACGGCTGTGCAACAGTCTACTTTTGTAATTTCACACCACTACAGCAAAATTTGATGGGAGAAGCCCTGAACTAAACTTTTTTAGAATACAGTTCATGAGGGAAAAGCTTTTTCTTTACTGTGTAACTTGTGCTGCTGTTGGAACTATTTTGGTGGGAGAACAGCAGTGCAACCCTTCTGCCTCCAACGGATGGCTTGAGAAGATGCTGTAAATTACTTCTATCAGCATGCTCTTGTTTTAATTTCTGTTATAACATTTGCCTGTAATGTTTGGGGTTTTTTTTTTTCTTCCTCTTCTTTGTATAACCACCCAGTGTGGTATCTTCTATTTATGCTTAAGTGATTGCACTGATTTATTTTAAAACTTGCCTTTATCTTTCCTTGAACCCCTCCCCAGGCTTAGTAATGCTGTGGGTTCATTAGGACTTGCCAGAAGACCTCGATAAGCCCAGTTCTCTGGACCATCTTTGACTTCCAGAAACTTGCAGGCAATTCAAGAATTAACTTCCCCGCAGGCAGCAGGTAGCACACAGGTCACGAGCGGTGAGGCTTGTCATTAGAAATAGTGCAGGAGAGCATCTGGAAATCATAGGTGAGGCTTTGAGCTTTCAAATCGGGGGAAATCTGGACCAGAGGGACTTCCCTTCTGGCAGGGAGAGCTGTGTTCCTGTTGCTGACCCTGTCTGCAAATAATCTTTTAGAAATTCAGATCATTTGAGAAAGTGCTTCCCTGAAGGCTCTCGCAGACCTCCATGAGATCCCTGGGGAAGAAATTACACAGGGATCTGTGCGGTCTGCTCTTCAGTGTAGTCTTAAGCTATATGGAAAAGGAAATAAGGCGACAAAAATTGAAAGGGAAAGGGGTGTGTGTGTGTTTGTACATGTATATGAATGTGTGTGCATATATGTGCATGGGTATATAGATTAAAAACAACTATGAAGAGTGGTAGAAAGGCAACATGATTTTGAACGGCTGCCCTCTCAAACAGCAGATGAAATTAAGTGTAGATACACGTGATTTTTTTCTGCATGGGAAGAGATAAGAATTCTTCACTCGTATTTGCAGTGATGCCTGAAATATCTACTGATGAAGGGATCTTGATGTTATAATAAGATCTTCTGAAAAATCACATTAGCCCGATGCTCACTTGTTGTAAAACACAAATAATTTATTAGGAATTATTAGAAAAGTATGAGAACGAAGCATTGTGTGGGTGTATAAATTCACGGTGCTCTTTCCTTTCATCCTGGGATACTGTGTGGTTCTTGTCCCCCTCCTCCTGCTCAGAAATGTGAATTGGAGGAGGTAGAAAGGTAAGGAAGAAGGATGGTCGGAGTTAGGAAACAGCTGAGCTGTTGGTTGAGCTGCAGACCTTCTTGCCCCAGGATGCTTTTGGCACGAAAAGCTGGGGCAGGTTCAAAACATGGTGGGACAAAGTCATGAAAGAGGAATTAGTTGAGGGCTGTTACATGTGCAATAATGTCTTCAAGTAAGGAAGTCCTTAAATTGCAGTTACAATGCACCTGAGATGGTGTTAAGGGAAAGCATCGCTCCAGTCTTGCATGGTTCCTTTCTTCAACTTTTCTGCAGGTATCTGCTGGTTATGGTCTTCTCTGCTTTCACGGATAATGTGCTTTCATATTGTGAAGTTATTTTGCCGGGGCTTTTCTGGTACACAGGGTTTAAGATTGTAAGAGGTCACTTACAGTTGTCTTCAGCATTCAGCGGTGATAGGAGTAATGGGTATAGTACTGCTGTGGATGCCATAGGTAATCAGTTCCAGATATCGAGGCTGTAACTCCCAAAAGATGGAGGGGGAGAAAGGAAAAAGTCCTTTACATTCCATATGCTGGATGCTGCTCAGATGTGGAGTTTGGATAATTCAGCTTACCACGCCAGCATCATTAGTGCCTGCACTTACCTGTGGGCTTTTAAGGAACACCGGGTTTTGTTTAGAATACCTAAATTTATGGTAATGATTCAATATTAATGCTTCTGTACACCTTCAGAGTTATAGTTGTTGCCTGTATGTACTGTCAGCGCTTCAAGAAAAGCAAATCTACCAAACAGCAGACCTATTCCGTTTGATCCAGTGTAACTAAGGAAGAAGAAACTATTTTCTGTGCTGCACAACACTCGTTGTTGCTCAAAATGAGATGGGCTTTAAATCTGTCCTACGTATGCAGTACCTGTGCGTGTATACTGCATGGCACGTAAAGCCACTGGAGATCTTGTGTTCCTTACTGCATCCAAAATTATCGATTAAGTCACAGTAGAGCCTCTATAACGTATTATTAAAAACAAATTTTAAATAATATTTAAATTGGTGGAAAGACCTGTTTGAAATTTGTATTATTTGTATTATGTGTGGCAAAATTGCCGAAATTAAAACAACATGAAGGAATATTTTTCCTAGAACAAATATTTCACTAATCGAATGAGGGTGGCCATTTGAAATGTAAAATTTGATTAAGGAAAACAAGAATCCTTAAATAATTTGGAAAAAATAATAGCTTTTGTCTGAGATGTTTTGAATGTTTATTTAGACCATTGGTGCTGTTGACTGCCTCTTTCAGTCCTCTGTGTAGAAAAGAGAGAAATGTTAGTTCCTCGGTGGTTGTGCTGTTCCTGCTGATGTGCTGCGCAGCTGAGGCTGATAGGAATTTACGAAGTTAAAAATGCTGCTGTAATTCATAGCAGATTAAGACGTTTGCTCCGAGCAGCGGCTCAGAGCAGCGAGATGCAGACAGACCGGAGGGATGGTTGGGGACGAGGAGTTCCAGCGTCTCCTGGCCCCACACCTTTCTAAAGCTGGAGCCGTGGGAGCCCCTGCAGCATCCCTGCTCTCACTGCTCTCCCTTAGACGCCGTCGATGTTACTGGGCAGAATTTCCCTTGAAAATTTGGGACTTCATCCTGTAATCTGTTAGTAGGGCTCTTTGCGTGTCCGGGCCATCCATGGTCTGATCTCCAGCGTTACCAGGTTTGGGGACGAACGTGATGTGGTTTAGGTAAATGTTTGCCTTGCGTGCTGTTTGTATTCGTTAACCTCCCAAAGACTGAAGCTCAGATGTACTCTGCAAGGTTTCTCATGCAAACGTTTGGTATTTAGGTTTTCTTGCTTAACACTCTCACTTTTTATTAACTTTAGAGAACTGGATCCCGTGTTGCAGACCTGCCTCAGTCCCAGCCTAGAATATAAACTGGACTTTACTACAAAATGCAGTCTTGGCTTTGGGAGGACTATTTAATGCATAAAAACTGTTTGCAGAATGAAGTTTAGTGCTATGTTCTTGTACCTTACGAAGTCCAGGAGAAAACCAAAAGCTTACGACAAATGCTGTGTAAGGTCATTTCTATATTAAACATTCAAATTTCATTATTTGCTGTCATATTTTTTAACTAGAGGCTGAAAACAGAATATGAATTATTGGGGAGGTTTCTGTGGTGCTAGCTGTAGGGAACAGGACAGCCAGCACTGTGCTTCCCCTTTGAATTTCAGCATGTTCCAGTCTTTAAGGTCAGAAAGGAGTTCCTTTTGCCCGGGTGATACTGCAACAAACTTGCTTGTGCCTGCGATTTTTCTTGAGTGCTGTTTTGAAAAAGCCCTTCGTAGCTGCACAGGCATCCTTCGGGGATTTCTAAACGCATGTTTCTGCAAATTCGTTGCACAGGGAATGTGGCATTTTGAGAATGAGCCTTTTACTGTAACACATACCGCCAATGGCTGGAGTTTTGCATATGTTTTCTGTTTAACTGGAGTATTGAAAAGCAGTGATTAGGTTGGTTTCAGTTTACAGGTGTCTTTAAAGTAATGAAACACTTCCTTAGACACACAGGCGCACAAATCTGTGCACAATTCGGACTTTATTCTGTTATCTGAGCAATTTTTAAATGGTCAAGGCTTATAAAACCCATTTAGTTTTTCATACTGGTACACTTTCCTCTTAGTAGCAGTTAATAACTGAACCTGAGCATTGCTCACTCCCTTAAGTCAGAAAAATATTTTGGCAAATTTGGAAGTACATACTGTATGGAGAACAGAATATTACAGTTGGACCTGCTGGGCACCTTGGAAGTGCTTCGAGAGGAGAAAGTATTGATGTCTGGCTTATGCTGACCCTACAAACTCAGAAGATTTTGTTTATATTTTCAGAATGTGCTTGAAAGTTCACTCAAATTCTGCACCACGAGGCTTTCTTGTCAAAGTCAAATGCGTGTACCTGCACACCTTCTGAATTCAGACTGCGATGGTATCCCTTAAATCTTCCAGCGGAGTTTTGTTCCATTTCACATACAACTCTTCTTTCACTGACATTTTCTGTATATATTAATAACTGTATTTTTTTGTGTTTCTGTTGCCAGTCGCCTCGATAGATTTGTAATACCAGGAGGAAGGTAGATGTGTGTGGCAGTTCCCTATTATTAGGGAGAGGAGAGGAGGAAAGATGGGGAATTACATATTGATGTGTGTAATGGGACTTACTAAGAATTTCACTCACACTCTGACTTTGGGCTGGGAGGCTGTTCTGTTCCTTCTGATACAGAATGCAAATAAACTATGTGGTTTGTAGATCGGCATTAATCATAGAATCGTCTAGGTTGGAAGGGACCTTGAAGGTCATCAAGTCCAACCATCAACCTAACACTGCCAACACCACCACTAAACCATGTCCTTCAGCACCACGTCTACCCGTCTTTTAAATACCTCCAGGGATGGTGACTCCACCGCCGCCCTGTGCAGCCTGTTCCAATGCTCGATAACCCTTTCAGTGAAGAAATTTTTCCTAATATCCATCCTAAATCTCCCCTAGAGCAACTTGAGGCCATTTCCTCTTGTCCTACAGTTTGATACTTGGGAGAAGAGCCCAACCGCCACCTCGCTTACACCCTCCTTTCAGGTAGTCGGTGCTACAGCTTTCACAGCATCCTTTTTTCTCGGTGTAATCCACTTTTTAAAGTTTGCTACTTTAAGACGCGCTGCTGCATAGCTGTGAAAAAAAGAATAAAAAACCACATAACTTGCTGGGGCTTGTTTGCGTGTATTTTAAATGAAATCATTTGTTGACTCTGAAAAGGAAGCCGTTAATCTCCATAGTCTGCGATGTTCCTCTGCTGCGTGGAGAGGGGAGGTGGGTCCTGGCGCAGGTGGGATGGTGCAGCAGAGGGGAGTCCCGGGGGCTTTACACAGCGTTCAGGGGAATGACTGTGGTGAGCGGTTAATTACAAGACATACACAGAATCATAGAATGGTTTAGGTTGGAAGGGACCTTGAAGGTCATCGAGTTCCAACCCCCTGCCATAGGCAGGGACACCTCCCACTAGACCAGGTTGCTCCATGCCCCATCCAGCCTGGCCTTGAACACCTCCAGGGATGGAGCTTCCACAGCTTCTCTGGGCAACCTGTTCCAGTGCCTTACCACCCTTGAAGTGAAAAATTTCTTCCTAATATCTATTCTAAATCTCCTCTCTTCCAGTTTGAAGCCATTCCCCCTCATCCTATCACTACATGCCCTTGTAAAAAGTCCTTCCCCAGCTCTCCTGTAGGCCCCCTTTAGGGACTGGAAGGCTGCAATAAGGTCTCCCTGGAGCCTTCTCTTCTCCAGGCTGAACAGCCCCAACTCTCTCAGCCTTTCCTCATAGCAGAGGTGCTCCAGCCCTCTGATCGTCTTTGTGGCCCTTCTCTGGACCTGCTGGAGCAGGTTCATGTCTTTCCTGTGTTGGGAGCTCCAGAGCTGGACGCAGTACTGCAGGTGGGGTCTCACCAGAGCAGAGGCACAGTTATCTCTCATTGTGGTATCGCCTGATGTTGACAAGTTGAGTATCGATGGCGTTTGGTGCCATATGTTGCAGTGGAAAGAAAAAAGGGCTGCGTGGAAGGCACAAGGTGAAAAGGGTGTCCCTGCCTGTCCCTGCCCTGGAAGAGTGCTAAATCTGCCGGGTGCTGCACAGCGGCGTAGGAAACAAACACTTGTAGCTAACAATAGATCGTTAAAATATTTGGTGACCAAACTGAGTATTGCTTAAAACATTCTAAAACTTTTTTCCAACTTTTTTTTTAAATTTTATTTTCAAGATCTAACTTTCGGGAGTTTGAATCTTAGGGACATGACTGGGTGTCTTATATGCGTTTCTTTTCTGCAAAATGCTGCTTTTATCTATGGGTTTTAGTCTTTAAAAACACTACATTTGCTTTCATTGAGCTGTATGTCATTTTTTTACCAGGGTTTTTTGGGGGGTTGTTTTGAGTTTTCTTGGGGTTCTTTAATGCTTTTAGACCAATAAGTGAGTTAAACAGAAGTCCTGACCTTTCTTTTCGTTTAATAACTCCCTCCCCAGACTTGTTCCCACAGCCGGTGCTGTGGTTCCCAGCGCTGCCCGTGTTGTGTCTTCTGTCCTCCAGCAGCACTGTCAAACAGTAGCAGAGGAAACTCAGAAACATCTCCGATCTTTTTCTGACCTTTGCAGGAGTTTAAATGTTTCACACATGATCATGTAGCTGGCTAGAAAATATGCCCGGGCATCAGTAGGCATTTATTGCGTCTCCTCTGTCTTACATCAGTCCAGAGACTATTTTCGCAGCGTGTTATTTGATGTAATTTACAGTATCTACTTTGGATATTTCTAGGAAGACTCAGTGTAGCATCTTAGTCTGGCAACACCTTTGGTTGTGCGGAGATCCGGGTTGGTTGGTAATAGGCTACCGGCACGGTGTGTGTTTGACAAGGAAAAAATGCGTTGAAATGGGAGGAAGGGGGTCTGGGAATGACAGAGAACCTCTGTGAGATTATCTTAAGACTTGAGAAGGACTTTTGAGGTAATAACTATGCATCTTAAATTCAGTCGTTGTGGTCTGGAAAACTGTATCTGTACTACATGAATTTATTTTTCTTTTATTTTTTTTCCCCTAGTGTCCCAATGTAATATCAGCTTGAAGAAGCAGAGGAGTCGAAGTATCTTTAGCACCTTATTCTGCTGCTTTCGTGACTACAATGTCGAACCACCATCTACCAATAGCACCAGTGCTCTTCCTCCTTTGGTGGAGGAGAATGGAGGACTTCAGAAGGTCAGGCTTTTATCTTATTCTGCTGTCATATGGGTCTTTTGTAACCGAGGTTTGACTCTGCGCTTCTGAAGGTTTGTCTTAATAGGTTTCCTTCATGGGGAACATGGTATGAGTCACAGAAAGAATTACTGTTTTGATGGTGAATTGCCAGTACTGTCTATTCAGCTGCAATTTAAAACTAACCTTTCCATGAAGAGTATTGGCACTATACATTTTATAAGCAAACGACATTTAAAACCTGAGTAAGACACTAAAAAAATGTGGACTTCTTGTAATACTTCAGATGCTGAGCTGTCTCTAGCTTTGGTTCTCCTTCCCAACTACAGGAAGGTTAAACTGTGTTCACTGGAGCGTGGTGGAACCGCTTTGAATGTCAGTTGAAAGGATTTAGTGGCATAAAACCAGTTCAAAAAGTGGAAGAACCATAATTGTTTGGACCTTTTTTCTAACAAGTATACCTGTATTTAATGCACGCAGAGTCCAGAGGTATCAGCTTTTGGCCATTTTCCAGGTTATTAAGTCTTGTTTACCCAAGAAGTTGAATTAGTTGATAAAAACTTTTAGCACTTCAAAACACTGTGTTTAAGAGTGGCACGTTACTTTCATTGAGTTCTAGTAATTATGTTGCTTTGCCATATTCATAAAATCACAACACAATTTTATATGTTCTTTTTAAATCTGATAACACTGAGAGGATTCACGTTATGTTACTGACGAATTTCAGTCCAATATAGCAAACGCAGGAATACAGTCTTTTCCATACCACGTTGTTTTTCAGCACTCTCAAAACCCCACTCGTGCTGTACTCTTAATTGAAACACCATTCCCATCCCATTTTTCCAGGACTTGAAGGGATTGCAAGTATAGGTGTATCCATGATGGGGGATAATAGCAGAAGTTGAGACATCTCTATCTTTTCACCCTTCTGCTCTTCATGCTAATTTGTCATATTTAATGTAGCTGATTTCTTACCTGCCTTGTCCAGTCCATTTTATTTTGTTTTGAGTTTTGCTGGCTATGTTTGAATTCTGAAAAGCTGGGGAGAAAGAGCAGAGGAACTGTTGGGTGGGAGAGAGGAAAGGAAAAATAAATTGAAGTGACTGAGACGAAGAACACGTGGGCTGCGGGTAAAGCCTGAACTGCAACAGCTCATGCTCAAACCGCTCACACGGGGGTAAAGCGCACTGAAAATTCCTCTGCCAAAAGGAGGAATTGTATGTGTATTTTTAGATGTCTTTTGCTAGCCAAGGTACGTTTTGACTGAACTGAGGGGAATCTAGGCTGGATGTGCTGAAGGGAGAGCTGAGTGTATGC
>VUYV01000825.1:78493-115470 GCA_008711295.1 Anarhynchus alexandrinus | reverse complement strand
GTGATTCCGTGAACCTCAAGATTAAAAAAAAACTTGGCAGAAGCTGGGTATGATGTCTCTAATTTGAAGCTTTCCTGGGGTAGAAGCAAATGTGTTTCTCTGATTCTGCCTACCTCTGGTGAATGTGTCAGTCAAATTTTTAATACACTGTTTGCCCAACGCTGGGCATTTTCACTTGGGACTAAATATGCCACAGACTTTTCTTTAGATCTGGACTGGGACATCTAGAATGCTCTGCAGCTATGTGGATCCAAGTATATGCTAACTTCACATTAAGGGGAGTCAAGGGGTATATCCCTCCCTTGGTTCCTCATTTCCTACATCCCCTCTGATACTTTGATTTTCACACCCACCACTTGAGCTACAAGAGAGTGACAGTGCCCAGTTTCCCTCAATCTGGAAAACAAGGTGACTGGGACTGAAAGGACCACTGCAGCATGTGCTCCCATGGTCCCCAACCTCACATTCAGTATGTCTTTTCAAAACAAGGTTCTTGAATGCTGCCACAGCATTGTGAAGAAGTGTTTACTGCTGTTACAGTGTGTTCCCTGAGACATAGGATATCCTTCAGTTCCTCAGGTTTTTCACTCCAGCATCTCTTTAAGAGGAAAAGGTGAAAGCCTGATATGGCAGTATTTAATTATTCTTATTGCACAAGGTACAAGCAAAACATCTACCATTAATCACAGATGTTTTAAAACCATAAACTCGTCCATATTCGCTAACAGTTGGGGAAGAAAGTTGATCTTTCCTGAAAATACTGAAGCAGATGGGAGCAGTCTGAATGCCAGAATATCCCTACAAATTCTCCTAACGTGAAACAGTTTTGGACGGTTCAGGACATCTGGAGTGAATATGGGAGAGGGAAATGAAAAATTTCTTGAATGTACTTAAAGGCTGAAATAGAATCACAGTGGCGTAGACATGCAGAAACCCTGAATGAAATACACACATGGATATGGCAGAATGCTTAAAAGGAAGTCAGCCTGCTAGGAGCAGAACTATTTTTAGTCTTCTAATGAAGAAAGCAGCTGTATTTGAGAAAGCCAGTCAGTCACTGCTTGGAAAATCAGCTGGAACTCTTTCTGGGTCCTGATGTTCTTGGTTGCGAGAGGAAAATCTTATGTGTAAGCTCTTTCAGCCCTGGAGAACCTTAAATGCCAGTCATCTTGGGTTTTGAAGCACAGTTGGGAGCTTCTTGGGAACAGATTCACAGACTTCTCTTGCAGCCCATGGTCACTCTGCGGTGTTCAACCACTCTTGGAATGATTGTTTCTTTAAGAGACAGCAAGGATCTGGCAAAGTTCTCCGAAATGTGCATTGAATGTAACATTGAATTCTGCCTTTTTGTGTGCTGTGCTGTGCTGCTTGTTATACAATGCTTATTTCTATTCTTAATTTCTCCAGAGCTTTGCTGGGGTGCAACAGTCTGTCCAGTTCATTGTGAAACCTCTGTTTTCTTATCTGCAGAGTGCTTGTGTTAGGTGTGGGAATGGAGGAGAGCCACTTCATTTTGCTCCTCTAGTGAAAACTGAGTTGTGAAAACTTGCTGGTCTTTAGCTACCGTCTTTGTACAGAATAAGTTCTTTTGTAAGGCTTGGGGTTTTTTTGGTATAAAATAGAGAGATGTCTTTTTCTGTCATATTGCTGAGTTAAACAAACGGTCAGAGTGAATTATATGTATCCTGGCTGTGACAAGAATGGACAATAGTCATCACAAGGGCAAAACCATTGAATGTGCTTGCTGGAAGTAAAGAAGACAGCTTTATTTTTCCGCTGGCTTGAGAAACCATTTCTGAATTAGTTAAAGTAGACGCATCATAAAAGGCTGGATCAAGAGAAAAGGGATTTTAGCTTAAAACCAGTGTCAGGGAAGCCTGACCAAAGCCATCTGCCTTGAGACGGCCTGGCATTTTTCAATGAGAGGATGAGATTAATGAAGAGTAGGGCTTGGTTTTGAAAACCTATTTCTGCCAGTGATGATCTATCAATTTCCATCAGCGGTCACCTGCCAAAACTGTCAGGAATGGGACAAGATCATAAAGGTGTGAGGAAAGTAGGATATTCAAGAAGAAATGCCGTGGAGAGGGAGCTGGGACCTGGGTTCTGTGGGTATCCCTGCTGCTGGGCAGCTTTGGCAGGCTCCTTCAGTCACTTCCAGCTCCCAGCCTTGTGTTTGGTCTGTTTAGAAATACATTCTTTTCTTGCCTGTTGTGTGCTTTAATACATGAAAGTGTCTTGTGCAGTTGGGAACCATCTTGTATGTAGGTACTTCAGTGCTCAAAAATTGGAAGGAAGGAAGGAAAGAAGAGCTTCCAAGAAGAATATCCTGCTCTCTCCTTTTTTTAGTAAGACGATGGCCTGGGGAAGAAGTTGATGCTCTCAGCCCCTCCCCGTTTGCCTGTCACCCGCCACGTGCCTGCAAACTGCTCTCCCTCTTTGGATCTCCTGGCACCGTTTCTTGTATGATCAATCCCTAAATCTGTTTCTGCTTGAGCAATATCGTTTTAAAAAATAGCCTCTCTTACAAGTATCGAAGAGAGGGAAGATCATTGTGACTGAATTGCGTAAGGGGCAATTGCATGAGTATTTACTCTGGCATAAGTCAGGCAGCTTGGAGACAGTGACCAACAGCTAGAAGGGGGCGCGGGAAGCAGGACCCTCTTTGCCCAACTCGGGGTCAGCCAGAGCAGCAGGTCTGACCACAGCCTTTGCTTTCCACCACAAATACCTGAAGTTTGTAGCTGGTTTCAGTAGAGCCTGTTTTGCATAAACCGTTTCTATTTTCCCATTACTCATGTGTCCCTTTGTTAATAACATAATGTTAATAATTCTGTGCTGAATTTGGCATTCATTTTAACAGGTGTAACACTAAAGCAGCTGTAATTGGTTTCAGCGTTCCCAGCCTTCTCTCTGGCTGTACTTTCTGAAGGAGTTTACTTGTTTTTGCTTTTGAAGGCTTGTTATTACCATAATTCACCCATCAGTCTGCTGCTTTTAATGTTAATTCAGTTTTATAACTTGGTAGGAGGCAAGATGAAATGTTTCAGGCTGCATCCTAAGGTTATTCTTCGAGTGGCCGGTGTTTTAAATGGATGTGACGGGCATTGGAAAGAAGAGGTTTGTGATATTTATAGTCTTCAGGAATCTGTGTAAAAGTGAAAAAATGCTTATCCTGATTCTGTATAAATACCACATCCAAAGCACACCTGTCTTCTGCCATGTGGGCCAGCTAATTGGTTTTTGATCTATTTTTACTGTTCTTAGCTGAAAGGCAATTTTTTTGTTAAGTTTCACAGAAAGCTCTAGAGCTGTTTTAGGGGTTTGTAGCCGTGAAAAATAGCCGTGGTTCTGTTTTTTAAAAATCATTCTCAAGGAATAATTACAATGATTGAGAATGCTTCTTAAAAAAACAGAAGCATGTACATTTTTCATAGCTACATGACTCTAAAATGGCTTTGTGGGTTTCTTCACATATTCAGGAAACTTTTAAAAATAAAAAGGAGCAGATCTATCTCTGAGCTTGGCAACAGCTGAAGTTTATATTTCACAAGTATCTGAGAATGGGTTCCTCCCCGTTTGCAGACACAGATGCCAAAGTTTTAAACTGACAGTGCAAAGTTTATATTGCAAGCTTTGTAAAGGAGCAAAGCAGCATTTTTCTGCTCCGTGCCAGTCCTGCACTTATGCATGGCTGGGATGAAGCCTTGTTGGACAGTTATGAGTATTATTGTTTATGAATTCCTTGCCTTGCGGTCGTGCAGAACAGCAAGTCGGCATTGTTGAATCGGGAACTGTAGACATGAAAATAGCAAAAAGGTTGCCCCTGCTGCTAAACTTTTGGCAGTATTTTGTATTCCATTCTTGTCTGTATTAAAACGCAGAATGTAGTGAATGGGCCAAACCCTGAAATCCTTATTTGGTTATTATGAAAAGAGAGAGAAAAGGCTGTGATTCATTAGGAGGGGGATGAATAAGAGGCTGCAGAGAAGGTCTATGCAAGGTAGCTCAGGAGCTTTTGGTCCCTTGTCTCATAACCCAGCAACGCAGGGGTCGTCTGAGCACAGCGAATGGTGATTCTGTGAAAAGTGATGCATTAAACAGGCCTCGTGCTGGGGCAAACAGAGGAGTAATGTGAGGAGGTGCCTGCTGCTTATGTGATATGTTTAACCGTGTATATGCAGGGTTAATGGGGAAGGGAGACCATTGAGACCTCCGGGTAAATGCATGCCCCTGCAAAGGTGACTTGGGTGGAAATCATCGCATGGGATGCTCATGAAACCAACTATTTCAAAAGATTAACTGGGAGATTTTATTTTTTTTTTTAATGGGAGCACAAAATACCTGGGGTTACCTATTATCTCAAACAAAAGGGGTACAGGAAAGGGAACAAAACCTCTTGTTTCAGCATCAGAGCATTCTCTAAGTGGCAGGTCACTAATCCCACTTCAGTACTTTGCCTGGAGCAGCAGGAGTTACAGATGTTTGCTTGCATCATCACAGTATAGTCTCTGATGATGGTGGTTTGTGTTGTTGTAATCCCACAGAAATTATACTTTGGCTTCAATACTTTGGCCTGTCTGGGCACGACTGATCGTTATCTGCTCTTCAAGATTTAGCTGAAAGTGCCTAGCTAAATGCTCTGAACTTTGTGGTGGAAGAGGATGAATTTGGGGGCTGGGTCTCCAAAAACGCTGCATAAAAAAAGCCTGTTTGCTTATTCAACTGTGCTCCCTGGCATAAAGGAAAGAAGAGAAGAGCAGTGCGGAGCTGAGCCTGTCTGCTCGGGATATACTCAGTTACTTAACTCATTGCATAGGCCACTGCAACCCTAGCAGGCAGCATTTCAGCAGAGGCTGGTGAGTGTTGTAAATAACATGGGGAGGAGAGTTTTTTGTTCCCTTCTCCCCACTTTTTGCATTAGGTGCTGAATGAGTCGCACAGGCATGTTTGCGAGGGGGGTTACTCAGCTGAGGTGCTCCCCAGACCTCGCTGAGCTCGCGTCCCGGAGAATCTCGAAGATAGTTTTAGTAAAAGGCTGTTCTGAGTGCCATTTGGCTCATCTGTTTACAAAGTCACAAAGTCTCTTCTCATTATTTTTCAGGGATCAGAGGGGACAAAAGTTTAAATATTAGCTCAGCTATTTAAACCCTGTAGCAATGCCAGTCTGCTTGGCACATAGCGTTGAATCTAGTGATAAGATATTCAGTCGACTGATGACCCTCACAGCGTTGTAAGAAATATGCTGATAAATTCTCTGTGAGGGATAGGAGGGATGAAGCAGCTCTTACGTTTTATGAAAATCGCTAATCAAAAGAGCTGCCAAAAACCCGGGCTTAGAGATCTATGCTGTTGCCCTCCAGTAAACCATGATTTCCCAGAGACTTCTAGAGTATTCCTAGATAAGCAGTATTGCAGATGAATAACGAAGTAAAAAAAGAGTTCTCCAGTAAGGGCTTCCTGCCTGAAAATATTTTCTGGTATCTAATTACGCTTTTGTCCACTAGATGGCTTTTCTCCCCCCTACCTGCGACCTGATGGAGCAAACCGAATCAAGCAAATGTAACCTATCTAAAATGATATTACCTACAGATTAATTCCAATACTGGTAACACTTCCGTCAAAAATTTCTAATTACATACAGCATACAGGGCTTTTGTATCCTGTGATATAAGTTTTCCTACGTGGAGCAAACCTCCAGTACATTGGCACACAGAAAAATTCAAGTTAAGATGTTTTAGCAAATTGTTTGCCAGCAAACAATGTTTGCTGATGATATGAAATTATTAAAGACCACAGAACACATTCTGTGGTTATTAAGTCTTCAGCACTGACACTGAAAAATCTTCCAGACCTTGTTTTGGTTTGGCTGGGGGTTTTTAGGAATCAGAAACAGAGGAATTCCTCCCTTTATCCACCCAGCCTAGTATAATTTTAATTAATGATGTTTGGAAGCAAATTTAGGTTCTGCAATTATTATAATTAAGTGGCACAGATGGGACAGAACTCTGCATTATGTGGCTTAAGCCAAATCAAATGGAGTGCCAAAAAAAAAAAACCCCAAACGATATTTACATCAAGGAAAGTCTCAGTTTTAGTGATTGTGTGAGTCTCACTGACCGCTGAGATACTAGCAGGACTGTGCCTTTCCTGTCGACTTAACCAGGTGAATAAGATAGTGGTCAAGAGAAGAGTACCCAGAATTAGTAAAATGTGTGGAATTCGGGATATGAAAAAAAAAATGCATCCCAACAAACGTTGTTATTATTTTATAATATTTACTCTCATCAAAAAAACATAACATGGTAAAATTAAAAATAACTACCAGGCTGATCTTCACCATTTCACAGAAGAAAATATAAGGGAATTGGTACAATTTTAGATCAGTAACATGTTCTCAAGAAATGTACTTACACCAACAAGGCTGATGTGGGTACGCACGCTAGAGGAAGATGAGAGAACCTCTATCACAAGCTGCTATTTGTGTCTTCCTGAGAAGCTCAGTCTCTTGCTCCTACCAGCACTTGGGATTTGGGTGATTTCTGCAAGGAAGTTACTGCAGGAGCCTGCCTGGAGATGCAGTTCCTCAGTTCATTTTTATAGCTAGTAAATGTTTGTTCAGTGTGAAACTCCCATTTCTAGCTGTTGAACCAGAGCAAGTCTTTCTTTTCCTGTCAACTTCCTGATAGCCACGGGGGAAAAAAGAAGTGTGTTCTCATTTCAGCATCCCTCACCCTCCTTGCTTCTCTGGAAGAGGAAGCAAGCAAGCTATTTCTGTTACTCATCCTTTCCTTCAGCCTCCTTCCTTCAGGATCTTCAGCTCTTGTGAATCACTCCAGTGCCCATTCCTGCCCCCAATTCTACCTTTTGCAAGCTTCAGCGTGAAATTAGGGGGGTTGTTGGGTTTCTCTGCACGGCACGGGGTCGCGCTGGAGAATAGGTTGAGATCTTGGTAATCAGTGGGTGCTCGCTGGCAGCGCTGGGATGGAGGAGCAGCACAAGCACTGGAGCTTTCTCTGCAGATTCAGGAAACCGATGTTGCATCAGTTTGCACTCAGTTTGAGCTTGGAAAGGTGGGGTTTTCTGCCATAAGGCTTAATTTTTTTATTTTTCTTAACAAAAGCGTAGATTCTGTGGGAATTCATGGCTGAGACCAGTGTCCACACTCGCCAGGAAAATCTTGCAACTGCAAAGCATCTGAGTGGATTTTTAAACCCCATTGGACTAATACCAGAAGGATTAGCATGTTATTTTGTTTGATGCCAAGACAAGAAAACCTCATGTGCTTTAAACTGAAGGGTTACGTTTACCTGGGTGGTGCTAAGCTAAGGTGATGAGAATCGTGGTGTAAAAAGCCCAGGTACACTCATGGCCCTGGGGCATGGAGTACTTCAGGCTGAGCCAGCTGTTGTGCTACCTGTCATGAATGAATGGGATGGAGGAGCAGGCTCTTTCAGCTCACAAGTGAGCTGACGTGGTTTGACATTCTGAGTGTAGGAGGTGTGAAACACTAAACTAAGACTGCTAATCCAATGGTGGTCAGCTAAGCAGTTTGGTCAGAAACGTCAGGGGTAATACACAAGTACGGATCTTTGAGCCTCTTAGCTACCTTCTGCTTTCAGTTACATCAGTATAAATCCATTGACTTCCCCAGAGTTCCCACATCAGACTTATTTCAGTGCTCCCAAGAGTGGAGTTGAGGGGACAGAAGGGAGGAGAAAGAGGCGAATGGATCAGAAATGCAGCCTGCAATTTTACTATGCACACGATATATTCCCTTTCATGTGTTTCAACCATTTGGCCTAACAGAGGATGTTCTTTCTGGCCAACAACAACTGTGAAGCCACAAAAAACAACCAGTAGCACCTAAGACTTCAGCAATAGCATCAGTGGATTAGAGATGTTGTTATGGAAAACCTTTAGTATGCAAGTATGTGCACGCTACTGAACACGCAGTAGTGACAACCCCATTTTTAATCTCCACCCTAATCCTATCTAGCTATCTGCTGATCATAGGCAGAAGAGACCATCTGAAGTCCTCCAAGCTGAACTAGAGTATTCCAGAAACCATAGCATCAAAAAAAAAAAATACCCTGCATTTTTAAACAGGAGAAATTCCTTAGCACAGTTTAAAAGTTGTCTGAGAGGTGATGTGTGTGGTTCCTGTTCCTGTCCCTAACACAGTGGGTATTTGGCACGCTGTGAAGCCAGAGCTTTTGCTAAGTGCAAAGGTAGTTGGGAAGAGCCAGGTCATGCTACTCTTCAAATTCACTGCAGCAGCAGATCCAAAAGGCGATAAATAATAGTTTAGCACTCAGTCCTTACCTGTGCTGATCTCAGGGAACTGGGGATAAGGAAGCAAATGTTGACCTAAGCCACCTTTAATCCGTCTTCAATCTCGGCACTGGCCAAAGATCCCCTTTAACCAGTGTCAGTTTATTAGAGTACTGCAGCTCTTGTTCCAAAAATCCCAAACTCAGGCACAGCAAGTGCTCAGCTGGAGGTGGGCAGGTCGTGCACAAACCAGCTATGTTCATTCACAGTTCTGTGCCACTGTGCACCTCTGTAAAGGCCATGCTGAAGTCCTTTGCACTTCTTCACTGGGCCTTTGATCTCTGCCAGCACTGTGCATTCCCCTCTCCAGGTCAAAGAAAAATGTGTTTTACCATCAAGGAAATCTGTCAGAGAGATATTACTAACCCAAACACCTCCACTTCGTGAAGGAAGTGTAGATTCAATTCCTTTTGTGCATCTGAAATGCTGCTGCCAAACCTGTGCTATGAAAGGTCAGGGAACACATAGTAAGCTAGCAAAAAATATGCAGTAACACCAGAGCAAGAAGATGTGTGCGTCCCAGAAAATAAATTTGGCTCTGGACTGAACATAAAAGGATTTGCCAAAATCTTTGTCTGTCTTTTCAATCGACACGCAGGTTTACAGTGTTGAAAGTAGCCGTCCAGGTTTGATCTCAGGTTGGCCCAGACGAGGAGTGACTCCCCGGACCTGCCCGAGCACAGGAGCTTGGCTAGGCCTCAGGGCTGATCTTTGTCTGAGTAACCCCGGAGACCCCCCAACCTTGACACCGGGATGTCAGACGCACAAGATTTGCTGCAGCTGCCCTGCAGTATCAGATCAGCTTCATCAACACAGTTATCACCTTGCTGTTGCCTCTCTCCTCTTAACCCTGCAGAAAAATTACAGCTTTTCTCCTCTGGGTTTGATGGGATCCGGTTTTGCTTACGCCCTAATGATCAACCATGAAAAAAATGAGTGACATGTACCTGTTATGAATTAGCATATGCTGTTAGTTAAGCCTTTGAATGTGTGTTTAATTTTTAGGTGGATGCGTAATTACTCTGTGACCCGTTTAGCATTTCAGACTCATTCCTTTCAAAGACTGGAGAGAAAAAAAAAGAGGTTACATGCAAGCTGAAATGAAAAACACAAAAGGTTTTTTTTTCCCCTGTATTGTTTTAAAAAGGTTTCTGAACAAATTTGTTTTCAAAGTAGCTTGCTCTCAATCCTGAGATGACAACTGCCAGCAGCTGGCTGGGAAAAAGCAAAAGTTAGCCTGAAAAGTAATAAAACTCACATGACCTGAAACTGTACAATACTGAGCCCATTCGTAACCACAGCTAGATTTCTTTGTCGTTCTGGAAAAAATAGTGAAGTATCTGGGCGTTTTCTTTGTTACAATTTTTCTTAAAGGGATTTTCATTTGGGAGGCAACAGCAGAAGGGATTTTTGTTGGTTACTTTTCTTTCAAAGCATAGAGATAATGGGCAAGCAATGTGATTTTGGCAGGAGAGTATCACATCCCATGTTAGAGAATAAATTGTTCCCTTGATTATGTACTGAGTGATAACCCTTTCTGGATTTATGGATTTTTCTACGTGTTTGCATAGAAAGTCATTACAGCACCCTTTTAGCTGATAAAAGTAGCACATTGTTGCATGTTTCCGCATGTCTTACAGCTGCCTGGACAAGATATTGATCAGGTAGGTCACTCCCAAGGAAGCAGAAAGTCATTCTGTGTGCTCTTTCTTGGACAAGAGATAAGCCTTGTTGCTAGTCTACAACGTGCCGTCTCCCCCTCTCTCTTTGCATAGAGCATGATAACTTCAGAAATCACTTGCTCCTTTCTGTATAAGATTTCCAGCCTGACACATCACAGGGAAAGAAAGAAAAGAAGGAGAAAGCACAACTTCTCAAATGGAGGAAAGTCAGTCCTTTTCTTTGCCAGATTCAAAAAAAAGCAATGCTTGCCCAGCTCTGCTGTTTCCGTGTTAATTTTGGTGCTAAAAATGATGCACACCTGTTATATTAGAGTGGATTTCTTCAGAGAGCATATTTTCATTCAGATTCATATCACTATTGACCAGAAGCTAGGTTAAATGGAGCCTGTTTAAAAATCAACCCATTTTTTTAAAAATTGCATAACGCAGTAGCACTCTTCAGGCAATCCTTCAGCTTTCTAGCATCAAGTCATCTCTGATGATGTGCAGGCTGTGTTTAAAGGCAACACATTCCTAACAGCTCCTATGCCTGCGAAGTTTCATGCTGTTGCTTTAAACTGCTGATTCTCTGATGGTCTTTATATTGTTATAGTGTGGAAACGAGTACGCTTATTCATTTCTGCATTTATTTTCCTGGACACCATCTTTCAAAAATATACCTTTAAATGTGCCCATTTCTAATTCCATGCCCCTAAAACAGCTCGAGCAAGGGATACAGGAAAATGCAGGAAACTTTAAGTGCTTTAGGAATCCTCTCTGTCAAGAACACATCTACCTTCAAGCCTGTGTTTTGTCTGTCAGAGCAGGGGCAGGCGAGGGAAGCGTGTTAGGAAGCAATAACCCAAAGCCTCGTAGTAAATTTAAACCGCGCACCTCAGAATTAGCTGTGATTCCTGCTGTCAGGAACACAGAGCGAGGGAAAGGTTAGATTTCTCCTCCTGCTGTATTTTCATTCAGATTAATATTTAAGCCGCGCCGGTGGTGGTGCCCAGGAGAACAGTCGGTCCTTTTAGAGCTATAAATGGTAAGAGGCTGGGTCTGTTAGAGCTCGCCCGTCAGCTGTTTGAGCCCGGCGAGCACCTTGCTGCAGCTGGCCCCAGCCCGTGGGTTTTCGTAGCTTCTCGGAGGCTCCGCGCTCGCACCGGCTCGCTCATTGGTTGCAGCTATCGCCCTCCTTGCAGCGGCTGCTGCTGACAGTGTGCGTCTCTCCTCGGCGGAGATTACTGCGTATGACCTACTTTGAAAATGGTGTGAACCGAGGTTCACAAATTGTCTTGGAAGGGTGCCACGGGGTTGGTGTGCAAACATGCGCGGTCTGGGAGGCTTCTGGCGGAGCAGAGCTGGCTGTCTGCATGTCCTTCCAGATGCAGCCCGCCCGCCTGCCTTCGCCAGCCCCGGCTTCACAATCCGTCTTTGTGCTCTTGAGTGCGGCTTATTGATTTCCCAGGCAGGCCTGCTAGGTTAGAGAGCCTCTGGCCAGTAAGTCCTCCGTGCCTTTTTGCTCTCAAAACAGCTGAAGTAGTAATAAAGATGAATAAAGGGTTTCAGGCTGAGCTGTCAGCTGAAGCCTAGCAGTAGTAGTAGTAGTTGTAGTAAAAGCGGTAGTAGTGGTATCAGAATACAAGTCACAAAGGAGAGCTGAGCGGTGATATTTTATTTACACAGTTCATCTGTTTACTATAATCTGCTCGTTTATAGTGTAATGTAAACTTGCAATTACCAAAGCTGCTTTCCATGCCAGATGAACGGTTTAACCTGTATGTCATTCCAAAATACTGATAGAGGAGAAAATTCAACAGAAAGGAACAGCCTGGAGAATTGCAGCCTGCAAGCTGTACGGGTTTGGGGTGGGGTTTTTTCTTTTCTTTTTTTTTTCCCCTTCTTCTTTCTCTTCCTTATATAAGCTCTGTGCTGCAGAGGAAAGTTTCCACAGACTCAGAAAGATCATATGCAGTTTCAAATCTACTTGAAAGATAAGGCTTTCTTTTTTTTCCCCTCCCCAAGGCTAATATATTACATACCTACTCAGCACAGGGCTGCCTGTTATCTGATAAGATAATTAGCATCAGACACTAGGAGAAGAATACGTACTTTTAGAAAGGAGCATTACTGAACGTTCACAGAGTCAAAGAGTGTGCTTATCAGAGCTTTTGCATGCAGAAGACTTGCGCTAGTATTTGACTTTGGGTCAAGAAGTCCTTTATTAAATTAGCAATGCAAATGTGTTTTACTTCATACACGTGGAATTGAAGTGTGTCGGACAGCCTCCCTCTGGAGCACTTTGGGGCTTTCTACAGATTTAGCATGGGCCAAGAGTTCCAACTCGGGCTCTGAGTATTTCTTTTTGTTTGTTTTATCCTCTGTAAAGACATCTGTTCTACATGGCTCTCCACCTTGGCCGCAGTTCAATTTCCACTGACTTCCATGAACTCCATTATGAAACCCAAGTGCAAGCCTCCCTTTGCACCAGGACCAGCCCGTGACTCCTGAGCACAGACCTGCAGCTTACGGATGCCCTCAGCCACCTCTCCCGAAGCACGTGGCTATGGGGAGCAGCCACCAACTTGAGGAAAGTACACCTCATCCTCCAGCTTGTCCCTCCCCTGCTGATTGATAGTCACGAGTCCGTGAAGCCGTGCTATAGTAGTTTAAAAATAGGGAAAGCTGAGACAAAGACCTTTATCAGCTCTGAAAGCAGGACAACACTGATGCTTACCCTGCCTGGTGTGGTCTTTGCTGGTTGCTAAACAGCTAAAATGATCCATGGTGGTCAAAGGGGGAAGAGGGCAGGACCTGAAACAAAGAACTTGACATCTGACATTTGCCGGTCCTGTTGGTGTAGCGGCTGGCCCATAGGCAGGAGCTCCTGTCCGAGCACGCCTGAAGGATCCTCTGCAGCAAACCCTTCTGGCCTGACAGTTGTAATAATAAGTACCGTAACTGGGCTGACATTTTGCCCTGGCAGGGTCTTTCATAAGTCTCAGCTGGGAGTGATTGTTTTAATGAAAAATGTTAATAGATGAATAGTTTGCCCATGAGTTGTTGCTTCTAGCGTAGAAGGCACCAAGTTGTTTTTAGTGGTTGTTGATTTCTTTTAATAGCATATGTGGAGCTTTCTGGGGGATGTGGCAGTGCTCCTCACCTAAAAGCTGGGAGCAGGATTCTGAAAAACATGCGGTGGCCTTGTCACTTGCATCATTCTGTGTGACCTTGCGAGGTGTGATGTCAACTGGGGGAAACTGGAGCCAAAGCAGTGCGGGGGGAGGCAGTTCTGGTCCCTGTTACGGAGCTGCCAGAGAAGGAGAAGATTTCTCAGCCTACCCTGGAGGGGACCAGGGTGTACATATGCAGACCCAGGCTATTGCAGATGGAGCGTCAACTGCACAGGAAATATTTTTCCTCAAGATGTTTTTCCAATTAATTGCAAAGGAAGAAATGGTCACTGATGCAGGGAGGAGGCAAACCCTTCCCACCCCTGGTAAGTCCCATTAGTCTGACTGAAAGATACGATGCATCAGCTTGTGGGGTTTTGCCCTCTAGGCAACCAGCCAGTCTGTTGAATGAGCAGATCTCAAAAAGAGAACGTGGTTGGAGGAGTACAAAGCAGGTTGACCCAATGTTTCTTTTTTCTTTTGTGTTGCCTACCATTTTAGAAAACGTTTTGGAGTAACAGAACAAATCAGGGAGACAGAGATGGTAACTACTGCCAGGCAGGCTCAGCCTTCAGCTCCCCCTCTTCTGTCTGCCCCCAGTCCCTCCCAGAAATGAGGGAAGACTTGAGCAAAAGAACTGAAAGACAGCCCGTGAGTACCAGGTGGCAGAAACGTTACCTGACACAGACGTGGACGCAAAGTACTGCAATGTACTTTGCCCCTGCCAGATGCCTACTTCTCTGACGTTACAGAAGGAGCCTAATGTTGCTTTATAAACCACAGTTGACACTACTCACCTTGTCACATCTCTTGTATGAGGTATCTTATTTCACGGCCTCTGCCGAAACATCCCAAGCACTCAAGCTAAATCAGGAGAAGAAATGTAACACGGTCTTTCCAGGTTTGAGCAAATGGCTATGGAAACAGGGTATTTTGAGCCTAAGTAAATGGAGGTTACAATCTCCCCTTTTGATTTGAATCTTCCATCACAGCTAATGTGTGGTCTGGTAAGATTCATTCATGGATCTGTCTTTCAAAGAGCGAGATCCTACAAGCTACCACCCAAACTTTCACTGTCCTCTGCTAATCAGGTTGACAAAAATTAATCTCTAACATCAGCTGTGAGGCAGCCAGTAACTTGATCCCTATCACTGAGGTTTCAGGGTAGCACAGGGTACTGAGACTGTCCTTGTAACTTTGGCCAGTGAAAAGTGGTAGTGCGTAATTATTTGTTGGATCACTCTTGATATTTGATACTGTTGATCATCAAATGCTGCTAACCTGTGTGGAGAGGCTGTGTGTATCAGTGGAAGCTCCATGAAATCGTTCTGTTCCTTCTCCCAAGGCGGAGCCAGAGGAGTCGCAAGGAGCAGTTGTTTTCCTGTGTCCAAATTCCTCATCTCTGGAAGCTGACAAGGCTTCTTCCATACACATGTTAAACCACTGGAGAGCTGGGGAGATCACATGGTGAGCTAAAGTGCCTGCTTTTCTGTAGGTGTTATCTAGATTTTCGTATTCCTTATTGCAAACATAATTACTGCCTTCTCCTAATGATCTTAGTGACTACCTGAAGTTGGCATTGCACTGCAGAGCAAATGGCCAGAAGTGAACCAGACAAGTCTAAGATCTCACTTGTATTAAATAGCTGCACCAGTGTTACTTAAAATCACATGTAAACAAAATTGACTGCGCTAGCTTAAGACCATCTTATTTGCAAATACCAAACCAGCTCCTAAATAGATTTAAGCTTAAACCAAACCAGACGTGGTTTAACACTGAGATATGAGAATGTCCACTTTGTCTTCTACACCAGTTTAACTAAAATGGATTTTAAATTATACCTTTAGAGAAACTAATGTAAATTTTCCTAGCAGCTTAGGCTTAGATGATGACTGTTGAAGCAGAGGAGTACTTTGAAATTCTTCCTTCTGTAACTATTCCATGTGCTGAGGGCCTTTGACGTTTGTTGCACCTCTGTGAACTTTTGGGCTTTAGTACTTGGCCACAGAATATGCACAGAAATAGGAAAGCTCCATCTCCATAGCACAGGGACCAGACTGTTGTCTTCACTGTGTTGGTGCAGTGCAGCCGCAATGGTCCACATAAAATGAGAACTGCATTTGAAATCACGTGCTCAGAAAACTGGAACAAATGGGAGCAGTCTGTCGGTTTACCACACACACATTGCCATAGGCCTGTTGTTCATAAACGTCTCCCCATTTTTTTCTGTCTGCTATGCATGGAAGTTCTGCTTCATTGCATGGAGCTCTGGGTAGGTTTTCAAATTTGACCTTGGAAGGCTTCCAAGGAAATGGCCTTCACCTGAGATTGGGCCTTCCTTTACGATCGTGATAGCACTCAAGTGTGTTTCACAGAAGCAATGAAACTGTGAAGCGATAGAAGGAAGCTTCTGGACACAGGACTTTCCCAGAAGCTGTATCTAGACTGAGGAAATGTATTTCTGCAATGAATAAGATGTCTGTAGACATCATCGCTTTCAGAAAATGTCAAACACCCTCATAAGTTATAGAAACACACAAGTGCATGTATAACCCCTACAGGATTAATCAAGCTCTTTCTCCTATGGGGTGCTAAGGAAGGAAAAGTGGGAGAGATTATTGTTGCTATTTTTACATGCTTGGAAGCTGCTAAGCGATTATAATAATGGGAGTCATAAATTACTTCACCAATGCATTTGGAGATGAGACGGTGAACTGACTCCTTGGAGAAATGCATGATAGGTATTCTGAATGGCAGACACTGCAGAGGAGAGGGCTCAGGCGCTGGGAAAGGGAGACTGTGTGGATGAAACCGTATTTCTGTTCTGCTCCCCAACCTTAATTCATTTGTGGTGCAAGGCAGGCACCGCATTTGCGATCTGCAAGTTTGGTGAAAGGCTTCGCACCTGCTACCTGAAGGGCGGTTCAGCAAAAGAAATTCAAAAGTTTATTCAGTGGATTCTTTTTTCTTTTGCTGTTCCCAAAAAAAGAAGCTCATTCATATGCACTTGACAGTGAGAGGTAAATTTTCAGTGCAGCACAAGGTGACTTAACCACATGATTCCCAGGAACAGTAGCGGGAATGCTGCAGCAAAATCCTCATGGCAAGGCATGTGAGAACCTCTGTAGATGTATCCACTGCCCTGTGGCAATGGGAATCCTGGTCAATGAATTTTGTGCTGAGTGCTGAAACAAATAAAATCCATGCCACAAATCTCCTGTCTGCAGCACTGTGATTCTCTCTCTTTGAGATTCTGTGCAGACTTCTTCCTGGTGCATTGCATTAATATTAAATTAACAACACACTACTCACATGGAACTTACATTCTAAAAAAAGCTCACATTATGCTGTAAGCCTTTTATTACAAAATAATAGCAGTCGTGAGGTTAAAGTTTGTTCATACAGTTTTCTATAGAACATCTGTACATTTTTTATGGAGGATAAAAGCTACGTTCCATGTGTAGCTTAGTCATATGAATATAGATAATGAGTAGTTTATTGAATTTCCTTTTAGATTTTACCATTCGCTTATATTCATATAAAGCATGCAAAACATACCAGATTTTTGTAAGTGGTGCTTTCTTTTCAGAAACACTAATTTCTCTGTCAGTGTTCTGCCGAGGATGTGACCTGATATGAAAAGGACCTATTCCTCTAGGATTTAGCTTGTAGCTAGAGGCATAAATCAGAGATTCTCTGAAGTGGATTGTAATCCACACTAGAGAGAATAAAGAGAAATCACTAGGTCCATATGGAGCAGGACCTTGAAAAGCTTTATGAGGACCACATTCACTGGAATAGTTATCCAGCATCCAAGCCATTGAAGCCCACACAGGCTTCAAAACCAAAATATTTCTGGGCTTTTGTGGCCTTCCATGATGCGGAAGCTGGACAGAATTTTTATTGAATCTGGCCCTAAATAAGCAAAAGAAATTTGTAATCAGTGCATGGTTTAACAGGAAGCCAGAAAAATTCTTTTAATATTGGAGCGCTATGGTGGGAAAGCTGAGCCCTAGATACAGTCCTGGCTGCTGAGCTCAAAAGAAATTTGCCTGCAAGCAAAACTAGCTGGGAGTACAGCAAACTCCTAATTAACCTGAATGGGAAAAAGGTAAGTATTGGAATCTCAGTTTTTTACTGCGTATGTAAGTGCCATACCTTACTTTTCAAATGCTGACCCTTCACCCCACAAAAACGCTTACAGTACCTTAAATAGACTCAACCCTTGAGTGCGCATCCCCCTCCTCTTCTTCCCATCTTGCAGAAGCACTTTCAATTATTGGTAGAGAACTCTGGATACAGCGCCAGAGCTCCTTAATGCCGTTCCAGGTGTCAAACAGCAGGGACTATTAGAAAGCAATATGTAGCAATCCCCAGCCCTGATGGTATTTCAGCATTAAGCCTAGATCCTGGAACAGTTGCTTGCTGCATTGCCAAAAGTCTTGGAGATTAGAGCTTTGGTAGTATTGATATGAAGCGGGCAAATAAGTGACCACTGCATGATGGTCAAGATTCAAAAGGGACTACGTTATGTTATGCCATGAACTAGAAATCATCCCAGTGCTCTCCAGTGAGCCTTGCGCCATGGCAGTCAGGAGAGTTACCGGGAGGGGCAGGTATTCTAACTGCAATTGTGTTTTCTCACCTTGAAGTTTTATTTCTATGTTTTAGATTAAGAGATTTGGGTAGTGTTAAAAAAATGTCCAAAGGGGCATTAACCAACATCTGAGAGTGTTGTGGAGATTTGGGTAAGTGGACAGGGCTCTTTTGGGGTCTAGATGAGCGGATCTGAGCTCATTCCTTTAGCTTCAGAGTATACCTGTAAGCGATGATGATTTCACCCAGAGCAGCATGTAAGCATTTCAATAAACAGGGTGTGCATTGTGTAGCAAAATCAAAGCTATGCAGTAATAACTACCCTGCAGCTAAATGGATGCTTTTTCCACAGCTGAATCCTTAGAGGGATGATGTAGTTTTTAGTCATTCATTGCCATGTGACTTATTAAAACAATTAACAGGCAAAAAAGTGGTTATTTTGAGTGGTTTGGCGAAGGCTATACAGAGTGAAGTTCAAGCAGAGTGAGTTTCTACCTCTGTTGGTAGCAAAGCATGTGAAGTGGCCGGGGCTGCGGTTCTCTTCTTAGCTCCCTGTCTAACTCACTGTTTGACCTTGGAAAAGTCCCCTGGCCACTTTTGGTTTGAGATTCATTATGAACTTGAAACTTGTATCAGCTTCTCTGACAGATTTGCGGGCTCTCTAGGCAAACCTGGGTCCAGCTCTGGGGTTGAGCCTGATGGGTTTATAATTTGAGCCCTGTGTGCACAAGGTTTGAGGTTTTGACATGTAACCAGATGAAACATAATGGTTTCAGCTGAGTTTTGCTTTGAATTTTTGGGTTCAGCTGCACTCCTCACTTAAAGGGAAGGCCTGAAGGTCTTCGATAGCTAACCGAAGAAACTGTCCACTGAGGGCTTCTAGGGGAAAACCAGATAGTTTCACTCAGTCTGATTTAAAATTAAAGCCCTAGGTGTGCGGTTTACTGTGGTTTTTGCATTCAGTGCAATTGCCTGTACCCTGTTCCAGCAGGAGAATATAAGAGAGGCAGGTGTGTTACATTAAAAACCTGCAAGATGCCTTGGACGGAAGATCTCTGCACACAAACATGGAAACATTGTGAGCGAAAACGCAGATTTTCCCTTTTTGAATTTCCTTGCCTTGCCTCCATTTCCTCCTTCCTAACTATCCAAACAGTACAGTGCAAACAAAACTTGTAGTGATTTTAACCATGAGCTATCCAAAGACTTGCAGTATGGGTCTTTTAGATTTCCTGCTGGGTGGCAAATAGATACTTGGTTAATCTGGTCATGGCCTCAGTCAAAATGCACCTCTTGTCCGTTGTCCAGGTTGCCGTGCTTGGGTCCTACTTTGCTAGACCCGTGTGTCTCTGTCTGGCCTTGTAGCTGTGCTCTGGACCTGCAGATCTTTTTGAGGTCTCAAAAAGTGGTGGAGCCTGAAATTCAGCTCTAGTTTGTCAGTGATTTAAAGTCATTTCCATGGTCTAGTCCTGTGGACACTCCAGCTTACAGCCCACGCCTTGACACACAGTTAGCGTAGATAGCTAAATAACGCAGGCTTTGCAGAAGAGGTTTCCACAAACAATAGTTATTTTCTTAGGCAACAGATTTCAAGGGCATGAAGGCTGGGTGAGCTCTGGGCCACGGTTTGCTCCGGTTGTACCTGCATCGCAAGCATGGAAGCAGTTGCCGATGCTGGATTTAGCTGGCCTGCGTGGGCTGTGTCCCAGCTCCGGTACTGAACCCTTGCTCCCATGCTGGAGGGACCTTCAGGGGCTGGGCTGCTGGCTCGGGCTGGTGTCATCGCCCCGATTCACACAGCAGTGGTGCAGGGGAAAGGAGCTCGGGGTCCTTCGGGGCCAGCCGGCTCATGGGGATGTCGCCAGCTGCTCCCCAGCACTCAGGGGGAAACTTCGGAGGACAGAGTCTGGCACCGCGTTGTGTAACTTTATTTTAAAGAACTAACTGTGATTTTTATATGGAGCGTTTGTGTGCCAAAAATACAGCTCTTTTTATTTAGTGAAATATCCTTTGGAAAACTGTAAAATCATGACAGGTTTTCATATTTATTTTACATTCAGTTCAGGATTATACACGATCAGCTTTAGGGCCTTGTAGGAGCCAAGAGAATATAAAGGTTGTCAGAAAATTGGAGGCTTTATACCAGGCTGTTCTGATTTAACTGGCAGACCATTTAAAGTTACTGAGATCTGGGGAGAAACAGAGCTTTTCAGAAATGTCAGTCTTCTGAAGAGAGTGCTGCAGTTTCTGACTGGCACCCACTCTCCAAAGTACTGACCTCAGCACTGGCAGGAGAACGGCAGCAGCATCTTTAAGCTATATTTTGTTATTATTGTTCAGAAGTTTCCCCCTTTCTGAATAGATAAGTTTCCCCCGGAGATGTAGTAGCATCTGGGCTTTCTTGCAGCTGATTTTAAAGCCGCCTGGTTCCCTGAAATGAAGTGACAGCTTTTAGTCTTCCACAGGAACGTGTGAATGTATTCAGGTTCATTTGTAACACACAGAGAAGAAAATTGATATTAAGGGGGGGAAAGAAAAAGGAGGAAAGAGGAAAAAAAAATATTTGAGGGCTTCATCTGCCCAGACTGGGAAGTAGTATAATGCATCCACATGCTTCAGTCCATGTGAGCAGAGTGGTAATGGGATACACACGCACACACATGCACACGCACACAAGCTGGGATCCTTTTCAACCAGTCGAATTATTTCTTCGATCGAAGGTATTTTTCTTACTTCTAATAATAAACGCTGAAATTTGGCATTAGTGCAACATACAAAGATAGCCTTTAATATACACAACGCGGGTTACGTCGAACTGTATCCAGTATACAATGACGACATTGTTTCTCCTCTTTCCTCCCCCCCCCAAAAAAAAAGTATAAAAGAGCATCATGCTACAGACAGCACATTTTAGTCTGAAGTGGAACTGGCAGAGGATTTCAATGGAAAGTTGATTTATTTCAAGGGATTATGGGAGTCCAGGGATAAAGCTGGCACCCAGCCACAGGGAGAGCCCTTGACCTAGAAGCAGGAACAGTTTTCAAAGCAGTACATGTACATAACTGAGCAGAACACTTTAATTTAGTGCAGAGCATAACCTGAATTCCTTCTCTGAGGGAAGATGAAAGAAAGAAATTTTACTTCTTAGTAGGACGTTGGAAGCTGTATCCAAAGCTCTTTGCCTATTTTACATCTTATTCTGCAGCATTGCAGGAAGCAATTGTTTGTGACAAAAGGCCACTTTCTTCCCTGCTTAACTGGGAAAGCAAATTGAGCTGCCAGTCATAAAATCAACTGGATACAGAATTAATTTGCTTTTCCTGATGGACGAAACAAGTTAACAGGCCACTGCAGGTTACTGTCTGAATCAACATATGAAACATAATTTCATTGTCTTTCCTCCCCCCTTCCTCTAGGCCCTGAGCGGTAATTATAAAGACTTCAAATCTCCCTAGTGACATCAGCTGGTTAAAAAAATTTGGATCACAGGAATAATGTAACCCAGAGCCTGCTTTGTGCGCACTCCAGAGAAGGTAATTCTATACAAAATACTCTTCTGTAACTATGCTCTATTAATTTGAGTGGTGGTTTTCAGTAAGCTTCACATCGGAATCCACATCATCTGGCCTATTCCTTAGTCAGAAGGTACGAAGCATAACAGCAACAGAAGAAGTCTTTAAAATTATATTTTGGAGCACTTCATGAAGACCGTGTGTTATATCAAACATGCCATAATAATTACATTTACTAAAACTTCCTAAGCAGTAATAGGCTTCTAGCTCGGCTGGCCTTGAAATCAATCATAAACTTCAGCCGCCTAATTAAGTGCTTTATTCTGCAGCTTGTAGTCCGCCAAACGTCCGCAGGCATCTGTAGGTATCTGACCTGAATCGAGGACTCTGGGTTTGAGCCCTGTGTTTCCAGACAGTGCGTCTGACTGATACTGCAAAACCACAAAATGCCAGATGGTTTCAACATATTACATAGCTCCCTGTATGGGCATCCACCGACAGTGTGTGCCTTCCTGTAAAATTTCACATGCTGAAACAACTTCTTGCAGTGTGGAGACAACACTGCGCCTGAAAACAAGGATTTAACGACATTGGCGTTGCTCAGCCTCTTGTCAACTTCTGGTCTGGGAAAAATTGTCAGCTGTTCTAAAATTAGAAGATAACGTAATGCTGGCTAGAATAGGGCATAGTCTGGGCAGGCTTCTTCATTATCAGCTTCCTTGTTGAACTTTAATCCTTGTTTTATGACCCTTCTGCTGTTTTGGGTTTAGCTTGCACCAGGGGCATGAACTGCCCGTCGTGGCAGGTTTGCATGGTGACTTTGCTGTGCGCATTAAAAGAGACTAATGGATTCATTTCACTTGTCAGCTGTAACGAGGGGGGACTGAGGGGCCTTCCCACCCCCGGGCCTGCGGCTGGGTTGGATCCCACGCAGGAGGCTTGCGGTCTGGGGGGTCAGGGCCAGGGAAAGTGGTCCTTTCGCTACGTGAACCTAAAGCAATCTTGGCTGAGAGTTCCAGGTCCCCTTGCGTGCTGACTGGCCTGCTGGTTTCCTCGTAGCTCACACACAAATACCCTGGATCTCTAGGGACATGGGAAAGAGCCACGGAGCCACCTCCGTGCAACGGAGGGAGCCTCCTTCCTCTGTGTGTGCGTACCCCCTTTTGCCAGGCTCTGGAGGGCAGGCCCTGACCCTTTGCGTTTCCCGAGAGCTCAGCCTTTCCGTGCTGTGAAGTTCTTTGAGCACCCAAAATGTGCCTCTGGGCATGCCCTGAACTAGCCCTGGCAAAACTGACGGGGCTGGTGCCCGCTTCACGACGTAATCTGGGAAGGGGAACGAAGGTAAATTCGTCTGTCCGAGGAGAGCCGTTTGGTTAGCTCTCCTTCCTTAACGCACGCAGCCAAGACTTGGATAAGGCAGCTTTACCTGTGTGTGCCTCTGTTTAGCTCTGGCATTTGGGATGTAGCGGCAGGTACTGTAGGAGATGCAGGCAGGGCAAGTGCGTGGGATAAAACCTGGCTGCGTTTGTCACGCAGAGGAGTTTGAGACTCCCGCCCAGGAGCCCCATGAAATGCAAGGGTATTAAATCCTGCCGGCAGCCAGCTGCCGGTCTTGTCTTGAGCATACCCGTTTCTTCCAAAGCCATAAGAATCAGGCCTTGCAAGCCTGGTCCTGACCGGAGTGACACAGAAACGTCTCCCAGTGCATGCTGCAGGAAACGATGAACTGCTAACTCATTTTACCCCTCACGCAGGTCAGGGGCAGTTGCATGCATTCGGTAAGGCCAGCTTTGTGCTCACCACCCCCACCGTGATGTTCAGGAGTTCCTGAGAGGATGCCATCCTGGGGCAGGAACCACCGGGCTACGTAACACGGGGTACATCCCTTTACCCATGCTCCCCCCAAGTCCTCCATGTGCTTTCTGAAGTAGTTTTAGATTTCAGATGTCACTCCAGATGTTGCTGCAGACCTTGTAATCTAAGGTATTGGCACCGAGCACATCCATCTGGAGAACTTTGCGTTGGGATTTCGTGAAGAGATAGGGAGAACAGGAGGAATGTATTGTCTTTAAAGGTTGAGAAAAAATCATCTTTGTGCGTCAAATGCATTTTGCAGCCAGGTTACCAGGGACATTCTGTGCAGAAAGCTACGCTTGAACTCATTTTCAGCTTATGTTGTAACTCCCCTCCTTGGCATTAGTACTAGTAAGTTTGTAATCAAACACAGGGCAGCTGCACCACTGGGCCAGCAAGGTCACTTTTAATTCATGGCCCTGTCTGTGGTTTAGTGGGGAAAACATAATTATGAAGTCCCTTTGGAAAGGACTGTCTTGATGCGGCCAGGAGTCTTACCAGTGGTAAGTATTTACATAGCATCTTTTCTACCAATAGAAATTAATAAAAATGAAGAATAGAAACACTTTTCATTGCTTTTACATAGCAAGGAAACACGTAACTGATTTTACCATGTGTTCCTTATAATTACTCTCTTTCGCATCTACTAATTATGGCAAAGAACAGGAGAACTCTAATGACAGTAGTGTTAACTGAATAAAATTTTAGTTACTTTAGCTTTAGTGAATAATTTGTCTTCCTCAACTTGATTTACTAATATCTTAGTTGACAAGACTCCCCATTCTGTGTATTCATTTTGTAGTTAGAGAGGGATTGTTTATAATTTACAGTTTAAGTCTGAGTGCTATTATTTTGCACTGTCAAAGAGCATCTGTTACAGTAGATAGCTCTTCATATGTTAGCACCACAAAAAATAAAGCACACCAGCCACGTTAGCAGCCAGTTTATGAGCACCCTGCAATGTTCAACTGTGTAAAGGTGAATTTCTTTGGAAAGGGTAGAAAATGGAATTGCGTAAGTGAACTCTGTGCGGTCATCTACAGTGGGATAAGCGTGTGTTACCTGTGTAGGACTCATTCACACCAGCCGTGTCATCAAGATTCAACACTCTGGTTCTCTGGGTGGGGTAAAATCCAGGCTAAAATTTGTTCGCAGGCATTTGATTGTTACCTGATTATCATTACAGGCATCCCAGGGTTTTAAGCACAAGCTTTGCAGAAGATAGACTATGTACTTTCTTGCTTCTATAGGGCAACTTATAAGTAGACCATATATAGAAGATCTGAATTAGATATAACCATGTGCAGGCAGACTCTAGCATAGCTTTCTTGGTTGGCTTTACCGGTACAGACAGGACCAAGACATTTCAAAGCACATTGGAATTAATGTTGTTTACCTTGTGACAAAACCCCAAACCCCTTCAATGAATCCTAGCAAGAGACCTGTCATATTTAGGGTTGGTTACGAAGCTGGTTTTCTTTTATGCTTGATTATAAGTCTTTATTTCTGTTTGTTTGTTTGTTTGTTTGCCTGCAGAGCATAGTAAAAGCAGTAGTTTATGATGCTCCTTTTCACTGTACCTTGGTGGAGAAGGCAAGCACCAGGCAGCTCTCGTCTCATTTGCCCAAATGGGACTGTACGGGGTTTTACCACTACTGGCAAGATCATCACCCTTCTTCGGTCATACTACAGCTTTGAACTCATAGACCATACCATCACTATGAGTATTACACCTCTTTCTACAGAAATATTAGTTGTGTCCTCATAGATCAAATCAAATCATATACTGACTATAGGTGCATAACTGTGTTCAGTGTCGGCTTCCTGCACAGCTAAAATTATAGGCTTGCCAGCCTTAACGGAGCTTTCTTTTTCAGAGTAATGCTGATCATCTAAAGCCCAGAATACTAGTAGCTCACTTCGATCTCAGCTTTGGCTGTGGATCCTCATAATTCTAAGAAATCAGGCCTTATGCTACCTGTTAGAGACCACCCAGCTAGTCAGTGACGAGTGTTGTACTTTTTCCAGTACAATGTACGAGGTTTAAAAGAACATGAAAAAATGTCTTCAAATGTAATAAAGTTTAAGTAACAAAGAATTGCACATTGCTAGTTACATCAAGCATTTATTGTTCCATTCCACCTTGCGTTTCCTTTGATCTATTTTTAAGTCATTGCAAACTTTGTTAAAATCCAAATTCCACAATCTCCACCCCCCCACAAAAGTGTCCTTTTGCCTTGGACTCGCATTTTGAGAAGCTTATTTCTTTTGTGTTACTAAAATGCCAAGATTTTAATGGAATGCTTTATTAGGTTTCCAAATGCTTCTGGCCAATAACAAGCAAAGTTCAGCTCAGTAGTTTTCATCTCAGAAACATCAAATCTGTTTTCCCCGCATGTGAGAAGAGCCATGCAGCTCTTAAGAAGATTAAAGCTATAAATTCTAACATTACAGGGGCCAATGCTTTCACGGTCCAGATCAGGCCATGTTATTTTGTGGAAGTTTTTCCTCATGTGAATTTCCAAGACTATTGATAGCCTTCAGTTTTGCCTGGGCTTCCCACCCCACCCAGCCCCATACCCAGGTATGCTATTTGTAGAAGGTGAACACATTGCTTTTTCTTTTATTCTGCCTCTCTGCTTTATTTTAATGTTAAGAGGCAAATAGTATCATTTTCATTATCAGTGCAGCTCACAAAACCATCTGTTACTCAAAGACATCAGGATCAGCACTCAACCACCCTCAAAATAAGCAGCTGTAAATCTAGAGTGCCTATACTTTCTAAATGCAGAGAGGCTTTTACGTTAATCTCCTGGACTTGCTGAGTAGCTGGTACAGTGCCCAAACACAAGTAAGTAAACTCAATTAGTAAAAATAGACATGATGTGGCGGTTCAATATATGGCATTTAAGCATGTGTGCTACAAACCAGAAGTACTCAGTTCAAGTCCCAGAGACTGTTTTTACATATCAGTCAGTTATTTTCCTGGTTGCCAAATACCTTGTAAAAAACAATAGTAGTGTGTTATTTCCACAAAGATGTAGTACTGCTGTCATTTACACAGGTGTAAATCTGGAGAAACTCAGCTGACTTGTTAGGACTCTGGGTGTTCAGCAACTCCGAAAAATTACGTTTTTCAACTGCCGCTTGAAAGCGAGTACGCAAACCAGCTTTAATGTTCATGTGTTATATATGCAGAATTACATGGAACGTACTCTTATAGGCAGATAAGAAACATTTGCAAGAAATAGATACTTTTTGGAGCTTTGTTCTGCATAACAGGGCAAGTCTGGGTACATTAATTTGATGCATAAGACTTAAGGGAAAGTCTCCTTCTTTATCCCCTTTAGCAGTGTAGCAGGCTACACCTCTTTTTTTTATGGCAAGCTGATCAAAGTCAAATTATTCAAGCGCAAGTTCTCTAAGATCCCTGTGCTCCACTGTGTAACAGAAGGGCTTAGGTCTGGGTGTGGTGTTCTTGACCTTCTAGTCTTTTGTCTTTTCAGCCTGTTTTACTTCCTCTGTCTGCCCGGTTTTAGCCAGGAGAGTGATCTAAAGAGACCCTGTTTGTTTTCCGTGCACATTATGATAGGCTGCCATTGTGTAACGACATACAGTATGCAGGATAAAACACCCTGCTTATTATAGCGTAGTTAAAAGGCCTGTCACTATTTCCATTTCAAATTCCTATTTTCAGGAGTTTACTACTGAGCCGTAACAAATTGCAGGCAGGAAACTTGGCAGTCACATTCCCAGCCTAAGAGCAATTCTTTTACCAACTTTAAATAAATAAATTAATTAATATTAATGGCATGTGCTCCCAGCATGCAAAATAAAGGAGGTTTTGTTATTGTTTTGTTTTGTTTTATCCTTGAAACAAAAGATGAAGATTAAGGAGAGTATTTACATACCAAGCGTCCCTATACAAGAGTTATACAACAGACCAGGAGCAGCGTTACCAAGTGATGGAGATGATTATCTGGTGGGCATTCTTAATTCTCCTAAAAGGAATATCAATATAGAAGGGCTATTAATCAACACATACAAGAAAAAGCTGGGAAGAGCAGAAGGGAGTTGTATATTACAAATACTTCCAGTGCTGACTAACTACAGCTTGATAACCACGATGGGCAAGAGTGAAATTCTTTGGGGTTAGCTTAAAAGGAACAAACATCAAAACAAAACAAAATAGCAACACCGCAGAGTTGAAGAGTTTGAAGTGGAATAACTAATAGGTGAAACGTTTTCATGGTAAATGTATTTTCAGTATATTTTAACAATCCAGATTTTAATTATACAGCCAGATATTCCGAGTTTGAAGTCTTGAAGTAAGTAAAAAGCAGTTTTTGTTCTGTTGTCCAGATCGCAGAGATTTCAAGCTGATAAATGCTCCTAGTTTATCTTTCTATTCACTGAAGATTTGAGCGCTATAAGGAATCTAGGAACTGGTGACTGTAAACTACATGAATTCAACATGCTATTAAGGGAAGGCGCTACTGCAAGAGTAGCAGATTCAGAGGAAGCAACATACCGGAACTTAAAAAAACCAATGAATTTTTGGCTAGTAAGAAGCATTAAAAATGCTAACATTTAAGAAGATAGGCGAATCCTCGGAAAGCACAGTAAGTAGGGAATATCAGGTTGAGATAAATGTGTCTTGGCTCAGATAAATGTTTTTGGAGGCCAGACCGTGACTCCTGTACAAGTTGAGCCTTTTAGGGACTCTTGTAGAGCCTGCAAGCTCCTCTCCAGCAGTTTTCAGGATGATCGCTACAAGGGACTCAAAGAAACCGTTCAACTTGGCAGTGACTCGTGCTGAGCTAAAAGCTTCTGGGAGCATTCCTGGGAACCTCTGATACTCTGAAGAGGCTCTAGCAGGAGACAACACTGGAACTGGGATGCTTGCCCAGATTATAAACTATGCCGGAATTTCTGCACGGATGATAAACTCTGCGCAGGACCCTGCGAAGTACATACATCTTGTAACCATACCTACAGGCTCTCAGAAGTATCTTTGCGGCTGCAACGGGTATATAGTACTCGCAAGCTCTGTCCCCTCCTCCCACACTGGGCACATGGTTTGACTATGAGAAGTATTTGAAGAACTACTTGCTGTTTCCCACCCTCCCTGCTCCCCCCGCTATACATTTTTAACCAGCAGAGGGAAACAGAGGGGCTCAAAAATTAGAGGACTCGCCTATGATAAACGATGAAGACTCTGCAAAGAATATATCCTACTATATAAACTTAAAAAAACAGCTCTGAAGCCATAATGCAGCAAGGGAGACAAGGTCTCTTAAATACGGCTTTCAGTTTGCAAGATTGTAGGGGTGTATTAAAAAAAAAATATATTATTTGAGCTGTGCCTGGAGGTGGATCGCTTTGGAGGTGAGGGAGGTGGTACTGCCTCTATATGCATCTATCGTGTTTATTTCTGGGCATAGCATTACTACTGGAGAACAGACTGGTAAAGGGAGCAGTATTCAGAGAATAGCAGCAAAAACGATTGCGGGGAAGCAGAGGTGATCTTGGCTGGGACTCTTTTCTGGGCTAACCCACTTTGCATTTACCAGCAGGCAAAGGGTGTTCATCCATGCAGTTATTGCAGAGTAGCTGGTATCCTGTAAATCCACACCCTTGACTGCCTCACCGTAACATGTTCATGAAGATATACCCTCAAGCACATAGCTAACTTTAAATGTATGATTCAGAACCATTAAGACAACGGGACAACTTGTACACCTTAAATCAGACACCAGGTTTACACACCTAGCTGAAGATGGGCCAAATAAGGGAGAGAAATGACTTAGTATTTGTGTCCTAAGAAATGAGATGTATCATGGAAAGGAGAGAGACAGATTAAATGGCAGGAAAACAATCTGGTAATCCCACTTTTGTAGCATGTCTTATTTTTTGGACCAGTTATCCATACAAGTGTGTGAAATGATGTCCTGAGGTTGGTGGAAGATATCCCATCTCTTCAGATTTTTAGCACCAGAGTAGGTTGGTTGACAGAGATAGTTTATGAAACGGGAAGGGTTTGTGTTGCTAAACAAGTATGAAAAAAATGTAGACAGAATCATGGGTTTATTTTTGTTTATATTAATACTGTTTTCTCTTGTCCTTGATATGTGGAATTGTTGCTTTTCTGAGTCCTTGGCTAAGCCTTGGCAAAAGAGAGTATTCTGTATTGGTTTAATAGTAATAATACTTGTACTTGACTGTGTCACCACTGTTTCATGAGAGAAAAGGATAATTTTTACTATCCCTATTCTACAGGTGGAAGAATGGAGGGGGTGGGGATATCACAGGATTAAGACCAAGACAGAGGGACTCAAAACCAGGTTAGAATTTTGGCAGAAGCAGTGAAAGTCTTTAACAGAAAGGTTTGTGTAAGAACCTTTCCAGCTTGGAAGAAGGATAATTTAGGGGGAATATGATGGATATCTGCAAACTTCTGGGTAGCATGGAGAATATGGGTAGGCACTGGCCGTTCTCTGTCTCAGTGCAAGAGCTGGGAGCATTGAATGAAGCAGGCAAGATGAGGTGATTCTTCTTGGATCAGGGACTCAACCTGTGCAACATGGCATAGGAGACTGTGGATGCTTACAGTTGACATGTGCTAAGGGGGAGACTGTACAAGTCTTGGGAGATAAATCCATTGAGGGTTACTAAATCAGCCAAAACCACATCCTGCTCAGGAAGCGCCTTGAGCTGAAAATAGTGGGAGGCTGGGGAGTACATGGAGGAAGTAGTATATAATGCCCATGTCTCCTTAAAGCATCTGCTTATGACCACTGTTGTCCTGTGGCCACTGTGTGGCCATTCTTATGTCCTTTTGCACAAAGAAAATGAAAATGAGAATATAAACTGTGAAAAATTTATAGTGAGGACCCATGTCGGAAATAGTATCTCTTGAGTAGGAACAGCTTGCCGTGAGATGGTCCTGCCCCCAGGTGTCTACTCCATTCCACTTGGCTATACTTGACTCCATGGCAGAACAATCCATGCAAGAACAATTCTATTCCGGTGATAGAACCTACACTTACGAAGGGTTTGAATTTTATGATTTTTGGAGAGACCCTGTGGCAAAAGACACATGCTTTGGGAGAAGGCTGTAGATGTGCTTTCAGCAGGCAGGTGTTTCTGGTGTACCTGGATGCCCAGCTTTGCCCTTTTGAGAAAACTGCTTTCACACTGTTGTGTTTTTCTTGTAATTACAATGTGCCAGGGCTTCTAGAGCTTTGAACAGGTATCTTTTATTACCTTAAGTATAAATAAATCAATAATATCGTATGAGGATGATATGAGAGCAGATCCAAAGTAGGAAGACAGATATAAATGGGAGCTCTCCTGGGAAAAAGTGGGCAGGGTGAAAGAGAGGGACATGATATGACATTTCAGCCAATACAGGAACAATTATTGCCTTTGGTAGAAAGGCCTCTGCTGAAGGGTAAAGAGAGAACATGAGGATCTGGAAAATCTCTGAGGGAAAGACGCTGCCTCAGTGCAGTAAGAAGTCAAAGCGATGCCAGTCTAGTTATGAAACAGTGTGCACAAGCAGAAATAACTCTGATTTGAAGTAATACCCTACCTCAGGCTTCCTGTCACTTTTCCCAGGGCCTTTTTTTTTAAACTACAGGGTTTCAGGGTTCTTTGAACATATCCCTGTGACCTTGCAGAAGAAACAGGAAAAATACCCATTCATCGTGTAATTGGATAGAAGGTAAATGTTTACCATGCTCACCTAGGTTGTTGGCCAAAGCCTTGCAGGCTGAGGACTTCTTACCCTCCAGGCAATTCACTGTCATGCCTGCAGTCCATCTGTGCCTAAGGATTTTCCAGTTGACCATGACTATGGATCAAATCTAAGGGGATATAGAAATTCCTTCATGCCAAAATTATCCTGCTTAAATTTTTGTTTGATATTTATGCACCGTTCAGAGTTGCCATTCCTGTGCTGCAGGTGACTGCAGTTTTGTGGCATACAATACCTTTTGAAAACAAAGAAATATAGCTCTTTTCTGTGTAAAAGATGCCTATATTTCAGGACTATTACTGTATTTCTGGTTAATACTGTGTTTGTTATTTGTTTTCTTTTTGACAATACAGTGAAAATATAGATACAAAATAACCCTGGTCTTGGACACAAAGCAACTTGCACTTATCTCTGTCTTGAAACCAAGGCATGACTCCAGATTTACCAATATTGGCTGTATTGGGTAAACTTTGGTTCTGAATTTGCATGAGAGCTTTGGGGCCAAGGCCCATGTGTGTCATATTTTGTAAAGAGGTAGAGACAGTGAGGGTAGAAAATAGCTGTTATTCATATGTTGCACCTTTTCTCAACAAAAGATAAAGATTTTTAGCGTGTGAACAAAACACAGGCTTGGCAGCAGGATTGAGCACATTGGCTCTTAAGGTCTGGTAGGTCAGTGATCCATGCGGTAGGAAAAGATTTGTTCAACAGACCAGAACAGTTCAGTTGGGGCCATTAAAGGGCTTAGGAGTAAAAAATCCATGTTTGCACTTCCTAGGTCTGTTCAAACAGGTAAGCAGCCCATTCTGGCCCATTCCCTTCCTCTCCTAAAAACTCGTTTCCCTTGTCAAAATATGTATAGCATTGAGCAGAGACTGTAACAGGCTTTAGAAACCATGCTGCCTTATATGCTGGTAAGACGCTTTAGGAAAGGTCAAGAGTTGTGTCCCAACCCTAAGTGTTTACATGATAGATGCTAATCTAATCTGTCTAGACCAATAACGCCCTTAACAGACAGAAAAAAACCTGGCAAGTGAACTCCCAGATAAGTCTCCGTACCAGGTATGATTTAAAGGGACAACTAGTGTCTCTGAAAAGGGCTCATTGCCTCCTACTGCTCCTTGTTAGCAGCCAAGAGCCCTCTCCCAGAAAGTGGCTGGTGAATTCATCTTAGGGCTACACCATCATTTTGGTTGAATGTGAATCCTCGCTAACAGCGCTGCCTTGACATCCCTGGAAACCAAGCACTTTCCGCAGAGTAGAGCTTTCCCTCTGTGCCCTGCTGGCATACTTTGACCCCAACATGAAGCGACCACTCCTAGGAATAAGGCAGCAGTTTAATTTCTATTCATGCTTGGCCCTTCTGCTCACACCAGCCATAGGGGCAACTGCAGTGTCAGAGGAGACACGTGGAGACCAGAAAATGGAGGGAGACCCCAGACAGCTTAAGACCACAGGCCACAAAGCACCTAACAGGCTATAGTAGTTATTACTTGAGAGGTGCCTAGACCAGTTAAGCACCTAGAGAAGGGCTTAGCGCTTTTATTTTCCACTGGTCGCTGCTGGAACAGCTTATGGGACTAACTGTGGCTGTGGTCACTAGTAGGTTAGCTAGTCTACCTTCCAGATCAATGACCCGTAACTGGCTGGCAACTTATTCAAAAGTCTTGATTTTAAGACTTCAGAAGATTCATCAGTTTTCTTGATCCCTTGATGAATTGCTTTCCCTGTTTAAAAAAAAAAAGCAACAACAACAAAAAGCATCTTATTTCAGATCTGCATCTAAGGACCTATTGTTATTTTAAAGCTATTGAAGCTATTGTTATTTAAAGAGGAACTTGATTGCTTCTTTTAAAAAAATCAAGACAATGATAAGGTAAACATTTTTTTACCTAAATATCCTGTTACCTATGATAATGATTTGTTCAGCAACCCTACAACCCATACCTAGCCACAATGTGGTAAAATAAAGACATTAACAGCAGCCTTTCGTTTGAATTCACTTGCAAAAGACCTCAGCATTTTAGACCATTAGATTTTTCTCTTTGAGTCACAGTGTAGTACTACATACTTGCTTAGTCTTCATGAATGCTTTGCTCTCATTTCACTAAATGTTAATTTGCATGAGATACTTGTGCCTTTAAAGAGACAGCATTGGCTCTCTGTGTCTACCAATCTAATTTCCTTCCATCTGAAAATGATCACAGAGTTCTGGAGAACATCATCGACATCCCTGTTCTGACAGGAGATACACTCATTTCTAAGTGAATACAGAAAAAATAAAGATGTTAGTCATATTTTATTATGTTCATACAAGTGGCACTTCAAGTTAAGGAACACATTCCAAATACATTATTGTTCAGATCGTGTACATTTTTAAGTTCCCTGAGGAAAGCATACCTTAATTAGCCAGCTGTAATCCAAATTACAGTTTCTCATTTGTTAAAGTTGTTGAAATACCTTAAATCAGCTGCCTATGTCTGAAATAATAATGAAAATAACTGCATTAGCAAAAATTATCTGAATGCAAGAGGGCTATAAATAGATAGGAGGTGGATTGGACAGTCGGTGGATTCTGAGTTGGAATAACAACATCTTACTTAAGCCAAAAACATGGCAACCAATATTTTCTGTTATAAAAATATTTGAGATGAATTTAGTTTTTATGAAAGCTGTCTGAAACTGAAATGAATAGCAGAAGTTCTCTGTTTATTTACAAGTCAGTGTTAATACCTGAAGCGTAAAGCAAGGCACCTTATGAGCAATGACAACAAACCTTTGATTGTACTCAAAAAACCCTTTTTGCCAGGGGATAAGAATGACTGTATGTTCATGCTCTCTTGGAGTAACCTCCACCTCGATAACGCTTGTCATTTGAGCAAACTGTATGACAGGTCTGTGAAGTGGATTACTACTGTCCACTAGAGGCTGTAATGAGACCAACAATGTCACTTTATGACAAATTGAAGACTTAGACTGCAATGATCAATAATTGTGAAATTACTTTTCCCATTCAATACATTGTCAATCACTGGATTTCCCTGGATGTGAATGTTAAAAAAAAAAAAAAAATCCAGCTTCTTATGCCTCATTCTCCCATTTTTTGTAGATGCTATTAACTGTATAAACCATGCAGTGTAGCTGACACAGTACAACTAGTGGACTGAAAGACAGTTTCTTCTGGACAGAGTGCATCTTGCATGTCAAATTGATTAATATCCTTTGGTCAAGATTGTATTCAGCTGGGAGTCGTATCAGTTTCAGCATATCATCTGCAGTAAATAAAAATGCTTGAGTCGATGTGGATTCTTGTGTCCCACACCACCGTGGGGTTGGAGCCCCTGTCTGTACTGCGCTCAACCAGCTGACTAGCATCTGTCCCGTATCTCTGCTCTCTTTCTCTCCCCAGGGGCAGGAAGGTCTGCAATGGAAGAGCTTTGTTTTGGAAGTTTGCTGATACTTTCGTGTACGCACCCCTTGCTATACGCCCTCCTCAGAAGGGGCAAGGTGATGGGGTTTAGGGTGGCTCTTAGCTGCTGTGAGAGTGCACTGCAGGTATTTGGGCCCTTTTGGACCTGACCGCTTCAGTGCTGAGTTGCTTCTCTTTATTCCTGTTGTCTGAACTGTCCTGGTGGCAGGTAAAATCACATCTACTTTCCACAGCAAATTACTTTCGCTTCTGGCTTAGTTCTGCACTTTCTGTGTCAATAGGCTGCACTGCCTTAGTAGATACTGAGGGACCTCTGTCCTGGCCATTCAGCAAAGGTCATGTTCAGGTGCTGTTTCCCACCCCCTCTGCCTTCACCAGCACCTCCATATTTTGTGGTATTCTTTGTGGAGGGAATGTACTGAGCCCCAGTGTAGGCCCTCAGCAGGGGAACTGCAGAGGCACAAGGACGTCTTGCGACATGGTGGTATATCCTGTGTGTCAGGCAATGTCTGTGGAGGCATAGTCCCCTCATCCCTCGTCTGCTAATGCAACCAATATATATCAAGTCAAAATGGAGGTGAGGAATGGCTTATGAACCTGTCGTGGCTGGCGGCAGTTGTGGCACTTCCCAAAGCCCTGGGTTAAGGCTGCCCGCTGGCTCAGGAACACAATATTGCTTTGACTTACAATGGACGTACATTTTAGGGGTCTCTTTTCAACTCTGAAGCAGAAACACAGACAAAGATGCAAAAGTCTAGAGCCTGGAGCGTGGCAAAAAATGCAGGTCCTGTGGCAAGCACCATAGCCACAGAGTGGAGGAATACACAAGCCTCTTACATGAGCCTGCTGCAGAAGGGAAAGTTGCCCAAAGCTTGCTTCAGCATGAATGTGGCTTCTCTTTCTCTGCGTGTGCCACACCTCTTGGCAAGGTGAACGTTTGAGAAGGAAAGATTCCTTTCTCCTGAGGTAACACTCTGTACAACTGGAATAAAAAAGGTGGCAGACAGGAGAATGCTGCACACTCAGAATTGAACCCTGATGATGGGGTTGCAGCTTCTCTGAGGCTTTCACTTGATTTTCAGTAATCTCCAGTCTCTCTCTCCCTCCCTTGGTTCCTTTTATTAAATCAATGAACCTTGCATTAGCTGGGTGAAGATAATTTTGCTGTCTGCTTTGCTGCTGTAGATTCACTGTCTCGTAGTGCTGAGCGGCACGTTTGTCCAGACATCTTGGCCTGTTGCTGCTTCTGTCCCCAGAGCACTCCTAGAACGGAAAATGATGGATTTCATTGTGAACCTGAACTAAAGATGCAGAAGGTGCTGTGGTAAAAGATCCTTATGTTTTGTAAAGCCAGTCTGTATTACAGTATCAACACTAAATCAAGAGCACTGCAGCTTACAATGTTATTATTACATTCTTTAGCAATTATGGTGAACTAGTACAGTCATTTATAGAGGGACTACTTTGCTGATCTGCATAATGACAGGCTGAGTTGTAGGGTACTTTGCATCTAGACTCTGATGCTAGATTTAATGCTAAAATCTAATGCTAGTATATAATGGACACATAGGAGTATACCTGCACTAGAAACCCGCTACCTTGGAGCTTATTGTTATGGCAAGTTGGTACAAGCTGCGATCAACAGCCTGGTCTGGATGGCCACGCTGCGGGGAGTGCACATTCTCTGAGGCCTGTGACCCCCCGGGGTCCAGCTCCGTGGAGCTGGTATATAACGGCCTTTGGTATTTATGCAACATTTTTTGCAATGTCCTTGGGGTGGGGAGCGGCTTTCTCTGCGCTGTACCTCCCTTCCTGAGAGCGAATGGCTCCTTACGGACCGCCGTCGGGCTGCATGTAAGCATAGCAGCCCGCTGGCCTTTTGCTGTGTTCCTCCCATTCATTGCTTCCATAATTTGTTTTATTTCTCTGAGTGGTACCTGGCACGGTAATTTGATGTTTTGTCTTTTCTTCCAAGACTCGAAGACCAGACTGAGCCAGTCTAGAAGGAGGATATTTTCTCCGTTTTGCATCCGTGCTTGTCATTTGCCCATCACTGCAGTTTATGGCACTGCAGAGACCCGTGTTGAGAGAAGTAAGAGAGTAAGGAGCTGACGCTGGAGCGCCGGGGAAGTGTGAGTTGCCTTAGTTGGGGGAGTTGGGGGGAGAGTTTGGGAGAGGCTCACCGTGGTCTGCGTACAGCTGGGAGAGATGCGAGGGGATCTTTGATGAAATGCGTGCTGAGGAATCCAGAGGGAGTTAGTACCCAAACATGCGTGGTTCAGCCCTGCCTGTCTTGTAGTTCAGTGACGGTATGAGTCAGAGCCGCTTTGGTCTGAATGAAGTGGAAGGTACTTTTTACAAAGCAACTCAAGCATATGCCAAGGATCCGGATAAATAAAACTAATTCAGAAAAAGGGAGTGGGATGCAGGCTCTTGCTCTAAATCACTTCGCAGTTCTCCACAGCGAAATGCAATATGGCATCTTAAATAAAATCACCCTCTTCTGACTCTCGCAGAGGCTGCTTCGGAGCATTCCCCGGCTTCCAGCACAGTTTTATTTCCTCCCGTAGAGAGACAGACCAGCCTCGCCTGAGCAACTGATTTTCATGCATCCCTTCAACCCGCACTCCCCGACGTTTCTGAAGGACAGCACGCTTC